>CM019752.1:11189260-11449260 GCA_009761765.1 Phenacoccus solenopsis
AGTTCTCTTCATGGATGATGTAATATAATATTTTTCATTTTTATTACAATTTCTTTCATTTTTAGTGGACTTTACATTCATTATGATTTTTTTCTTTTTTTGTTTAATTTCCATTCTCTTATGATAACTCGAGTAAAAAATGAATTGACTCTAAATTTGGAGGATATGTAGAAATAGTGGAGCTTAAGAGCCCCATTGTTTTTGAAGTCGATTCGTCAGCTGAAAGTCAAGCTTCGAACTTTAAGCTTTTTCAAACTTTTGCAAATATCTCCGAAATGAAGGATTGTGAAGAAAAATTGTATAGGAATAAAGTTGTAAAAAATTTTATTCTCTACAACTTTGGTTCCATCCATTTTTCATGAAAGTTCGGCGAAAGTTGAAATTTTGAACTTTGAAGCTTTTTCAGTTTTTTGCAAATATCTCGCAAATGAAGGATTGTGAAGAAAAAATGTATAGAAATAAAGATGTAAGAAATTTTATTCTTACAACTTTGGTTCCATCCATTTTTCATGAAAGTTTGCCGAAAGTTGAACTTTCGAACTTTGAAGTTTTTTCAGTTTTTTGCAAATATCTCGCAAATGAAAGGTCGTGAAGAAAAAATGTATAGGAATAAAGTTGTAGGAAATTTTATTCTCTACACTTTTGATTCTCATAAATTTTCCTTAAAGTTCATAGAAAGTTGAGCTTTTGAAGTTTGAATTTCATTTTTATTCCTTTGTTACTACTTTCACATACACAGTATACACCAGTTATTGTTCAACATTATCGTTAAGTCCACCATTTACCTATATTCGTACCTACTTATTCGTTCGTTCTAGTTAATTCCTAATAAAATTAAATTGAATGATCACAATAAAAAATTCCCATCAAGTTTTATGAACATTTTGATAACTTATTTATTACAGGCACGATAGAACTAAAATAATGAATGAAGAAAGTAAATGCTCTTTTTGAAGGTAGGGAATTCTGTGCTTGGACATTGAGCTTAGTGGAAAGTCAAGGGCAATTAGTCTGCGTATATATATACCGTGCGTCCAAGTGATTCGGATACAATCAGCGAAAAAATCTCTGCAATTATTTAAAATTGTTTTTTTTTTTTCAAATGCAAAGTAATTGTAATGCAGATGAAATGAGTTTATCAGTCTTAGATTAAAATAATTTTAAAAATCATTTCTGATTTAGAAATTGTTGTTTAACTGTTATTATGTTATCAACAAACTGAAATTTTTGCGCTTATTGTACCCGAATCGCTTGGACGCACGGTATATATTACACATAATGATCAGGTTGTTCTAAGTATGATAGGAAATATTTTTCTAATGGAGGAACAGCACTAGGAAAATAGAGAAAAAAAGTTTCTGCACCTAGTTCGAAAATTCAAGTGGGAGAAAACTAGAAGCAAATAAAGGCTATTATTTCGGCCCATAGGCTTGCAACCAAAGTGAAAAAAATGGTTATGGTAATTTTCAGTCAATTAAAAAAAACTTTAGCTCTCCTCTTCTTACCAAAAGTGGAAAAAATAGGCTAGTATTTTTTTTCTTTTGGTCTTAAACAGTAAAACCTAACTCTTGGACCAAAAAAATTTCACATTTTCCAGAACTCGAATTTTTGGAATTTTTCAAAAAAAAACTCAAACTTTAAACATTGTCATTAAGATTTATAGTAAAAATAAATATATTTGCTGAAATTTGTTTCTAGTGTTATGCCGTACTTATTTCATAATTTCTCAACTCCCTATCGTTTTTTGAAAAAAAAGGCAAATTCCATACATCTCTAACACATATGCTACTCAAATTTTTGAAGGGATCTGTTCAAGTTTGCTAGCGTTGGACGAAAAAAAAAAGTAAGAATCATTAATAAAATTGTTAAATAAGTATGTTATTTATGTACATAAATATTTTTATGTAAATACAGCGAGTGTTAAATTATAGTAGAAAAATTCATTTTCGGTCAATATTACAGAGATTGTTAGTTTTCAGACACTCCTGACTCTTGATAGGTCGTTAGAAGCATTTCAAAATGCAACACCAATATACAGGGTGTTCTGAGTATGGTGGGCAACATATTGCCTTAATAATTACAGAGAAATGAGATGGCAGTTGTCGAAAACATGAATGGAAAGAGACCAGGAGCAAGTTAAATGTACCAGTTTGCCCTGTATGTAGTAGTAAAGAAATGTTGATTCTATAAAATTCGAAAATGTTATTGAATCTTTCATTTTATATTCACTAAGTTTTAATCTGAGGTGAAAAAAATTCTTTGATTGAAAATATGGTTAAAAATTGAATATTTTTTCGGAAATAATATTAAATTTCCTCCTAGAAAGTACTTTTAAAATCCTATATTATCCGAGAAAATTTCTAATGGTATCGATTAATTCAACTTCACCATGGTAGGTAGAATTCAAATTGATCCTAGTTCTCTTTCATTTGACTTTTCAACTTCGTGTATCGAAACTTTTTAATTGTATTTAGCGAGTAAAATTTCCTTCTGAAATATTGCCCACCATTCATGAAACACCTGTACAAAATGCGTCGCACTACATTACAATAATGTGCTCTTGATTCTTGATCCGACTAAGATTTTATATTACTCTCTCACTGCTGGTAATTAATTACACAACACATGTTGGGAAAATTTCTCAAATCAGACAAAAGCTTTGTTCCTGTCACAGAGTCTCAGTTTTCACCCTCATCATAATTCATAATATAACACGAATGTTGCGTAAGAGTAAACTCAGTAATAAAAATTGTCCATAAAATCACAACGGTGAATTTCACGCCATAAACCATCGGCTATTTCGCACTCATTCGATATACGAAGGTAGTTGAACTTAGAAAATATTCAAACTACGTTCGTGCTATCCTATATAAATTTTAATGGCGTACAAAAAAATCGATATCATTGATAAGACCAAATCTAGTATTTCGAGGCGATCTGACGTGTCGAGAAAACCGAGGTATACCGACACGATAAAGCAATCGAGAAACGGTGTTTTTCCGAGATAACGCCACTTATCGAATCCACGTTGCTGGAATGAAATGGCAGACACGCGTAGGTGTGAAAATTAAACACACATACGCCACCTAATCGCGAATAAAAATAATTGGAGCAGTCGCAGGAAACTGGTATCGAAACGGATACGAGAGTAAACAGAGTTCAAATTCGCTATACGTCGAGCGCGTCGCCATGTAAATTAAAATAAATATTGATAAATGAAATGCGAAAGGCAAATATTAGTGGTAATAACAATAAATTTTTCGAGAGGTTTTTTTCAACTCGTCAGCTGGCGCCGAAATGTGAACATGAAAGGGGATAAATTTGGAATGAAGTTGCAAGAAAGAAAAGAAAATACATCTTATTCATCTCTAATCGAGTAATTCAATTTCATTGAGTATTATTGTTCTCCAAGAGATACGTAATGGAAATGTGTGGTTTGAAAGTATGATTCAGAGGACACATGGGCTTCGCTTTTTGTTACTACTTGAGTCATCTTGCGCGAAAAAACTTTTATATTTGTTTTTTTTTCTTGAAAAAAAAAAGTCATTGGTTATGCGTATTTTTTCTTATCAGTTATACGAATATGGTATTATTTCAATTTTTTTTTTTCATACAAGCAACTCATAATTTTGAGTATAAAAATGATACTTGATTTTTTTTTGAAGTCGATCGAACGTGAGTGAGTGTTATTTAAGGTGAGGTCGCATGATTTTTCCATGTAATTATTGAGGCCAATGTTGATGCAAATATTTGAAATTTTGAGAAGACCTAAATTCTAATAGTCTTAATTAAGTAATATAATTAAGATTACGAAGAATGAAAAGCTAATTTGTTAATTTTATGCATAGTTTACCAAGATATTAACGTAGATTTAATTTATATATTAATTGGTTTTATATTCATAGAACGAAACGAAATCTTTCAAGGTAACTATCTTATGATTCAGACAATTTTATAATATTTTTCAACGTTTCCAGATTGCTGTAATTATGTATGTACAAGCTAACCAAATTTTTCGCAAAACCTCTCAATCCTTCACATTCAAAGACGTAGCACTCGAATATACGAGTAACTTCAACTCTTCTATAGCAAGGCGATTAACACAAGATGAATGACTCACCATTCCCATCTCCGTCTTTTTTGGACCCATACGGTACTCCTGGTATAGAAGTATACAACGAATTCATCGTTCAGTATTATTTCAAAATCATACTCGGAAAAAATACCTCATCATTACACAAAAATAAAACATTATCGCGATCGACCGTCAACGAACAACGCTAAAGAACAGCCCGGAACAAATGTGGGCGAACGGTACGTATTCAACGACGAAATCCGTTCAATATTATCAACAGTTTAGGGTTTAGGGCACAGCGCAAGCGTTCACTTATCAAAAGAAAAGTTAAGCTTTGTAGCTTTTTTCTACCCTCATAGGGTTTTCGTTGTTGTTTTTTTGCCATTTTAATTTTTTATAGCTTTATTAAAAGTAACGTTGCGCCTTCAACAGTTAAATATTTAAGCTAATTGAGCGCTTGTTGGGCACATTTTTGGTAATGATGTTTCGTCGAGGGTGGATTTCCTTCGAAAAAAGACGCTGCGTAGTTTGGCTCTGTATGCAGTATTGATCTCCTATCTGTGATACCTTTTGGGTATTGGAATGTTCATATATGCACTTTTAGTTTTTGGCTTTATCGGTGCGTATGAGATTGCGATGGGATTGAATTTGAAATTGAAATTACATTTTCACTCGTAATATCATTTACATTAGATTATATTCTCAATTCTGAGTAATTTTCGTAAAAGCTTTGGGCGAATAAGAATGGTAAATTTACCTTGGAGCGATTTCGGGCTAATACTTAGGTGATTGGTGGTTACTATCAAGAAACATTTCTGAACATTATCTGTTTTTAAGAAAGGTCAGTTCAAGTGAAGAGCGAATAGAATCTTTTTTTGCGAGCGCAAATACGCATAAATATGGATTTGAACGATTCTTTGATATGTTGTAGATTCGTATTTCAAATAAAAAATGAATATTTATAGATTTTTCTTGCTAGCACAAATTGATCAATTTTCTTGAATAATTTTTGGTATGTTGTAGATTCATATTGAAGGCATTCCAAAAAGAATTAACTCTCACTCTCCTCTGATGTGAATGATTGTTTTTCTGAATTTGTGAATGTTCTTTCTAAATGTGTTGTTTCCTCTCGTATGCCTATGAAGGGACCAGCGTCTATTCGTTCTCGTGCTCCGTGGGCCTCTCCTCGACTAATTAGATTTAGTAATCAAAAAAATGAGTTATTTAAGCTAAAAAAGAAATATCCTCATAATGATGTTATTCGGCGTCAATTTAAGGAGGTGTCTAAGAAGGTATATAGATGTTCTAGAGCCGATAAAATTCGTTATTACGATCGTATGTTGGATGCCTGTGGGAATAATCTTGGTTCATATTGGAAGAAGCTTAATGAATTAGCTGGAAAAAAGAGGGAGGGAATCATATCTAATATAAATTTAGGTGGTGTTTTGACTGATAACCCCTCTATGATAGCGGAAGCTTTTTCTTCCTTTTTTGGCGATGTGATTGGTCATTTCGATGTGACCAGTGGGGGGTTGGCGCCTACTTCAGTCTCGACTGTTCCTAATATTGGTAATTTCTCGCTTTCCGAGGTCTCATCCGCGGAGGTTGTAGCAGCTATTTCGCGTATTTCACCAGGTGGAGGTAGTGGACCTGATCTGATCTCTGGTCTAGTCCTCAAAAAATCGATAACACATATTTTAAACCCACTTACCATCCTTATTAATCGCTCTTTTAGAGATGGTGCTTTCCCGGGGTGTTTGAAAAAGGCTGTTATACTCCCCTTATTTAAGGGTGGTGATGCTCTTGAGGTATCGTCATATAGGCCAATCTCCCTCCTACCAACCTTGGGTAAAGTTTTAGAATGCATTGTTAAGGAGAGGCTGTTGGAGTTCCTATTGGACGCTGCTTTCTTTTCTGATTTACAGTTTGGGTTTCTTCCAGATAGGGGTACTGAGAAAGCTTTAATGTTTCATGTTACAAATGTTGTGAATGAGCTTGAGTGTGGTAATTTAGTGGCTGCAGTTTACATTGATGTCGCCAAGGCATTTGATACTGTGGATCATATGCTTTTGTTGGATGATTTGCGTAATTGTGGTTTGGATGTGAATGCAATTAAATGGTTTAGCTCCTATCTTAGTGGAAGGACCCAGCGCGTTCGTATTGGAAATTGTATGAGTGATGAAGTGCCTGTGGTCCGTGGTGTGCCGCAGGGTAGTATCTTAGGCCCTTTGCTGTTCCTGATTTATATCAATGGTATGCATAGTTTGCCTTTGAGAGGCTCTGTTAGTTCATTCGCGGATGACACGGTACTTGTAGTGTCGGGTGAATCTGAAGATGAGCTCATAAGTGCTATAAATAATGATTTAAGAATGATTTCTGCTTGGTTTGCTGACCGGAAACTCAAAGTGAATGCTGTGAAGTCAGAGCTCATGGTATTTGGTTTGCAAAACCGATATGTTCGTGATCTGACTGGTAAGGTGTTCTTTCACAGAAGTGATTGTGATGCTTCGTGTTCCTGTGCTCCTTTGGTTCAGGTTGCGAAGCATAAGTATCTGGGTGTTTGGATGGATGCCTGCTTATCGTGGAATGAACACTGCTTTACTTTGAGGGATAAATTGTGTAAAATTGTATATTTGATTAGGCATCTGTGTGGTTTGGTTTCACGAGCTCATCTTCGGAGGTTCTATGTGGCAGTTTTTGAGGGTACCTTGAGCGATTTGGGGGAATGCTGCTTCTTGCTGGATCCATCCACTGCTTATGCTTCAAAAGAGGGCTGCTAGGTTAGTGGCTGGTGAAAGATGGAATGCACCTTCTTTACCTATTTTTCGCTCTCTTGGTTGCCTCAAGGTTAAACAGCTTTATTTAGTGACGGTGCTTACTTTTATGCACAGGTATAAGGCTGCCTTTGGTTTCTGCTCTGAGGGTGGGCGCACTCGACGTGCTGCGTCGGGTGTGTTCCCGCTCCCAGTCTGGCGTAGGCTGAAGTCGCGGGCCCAGTTCAGATATCAGGCTGCTTATCTATATAACTCTTTGCCACAGGGACTCAAGGATGCTAGTATGTTTGGTTTTCGTAGAATGGTTGGTGAATATGTGTTGACCATCATGGATGAATGATTGAATTGGTTATTTGCTTGGTTGTTGTCCATGATGGTGTGCTTGATTAGAAATTGTATACTTGTAAGTCTGTTGTAGAGCCCCCCTTCCTCTTGCCGCTCATCCCCACTTTCTTTTTCTTTTGTTTTTGTTTTTTTTTTTTTTGTTTATTTATTTACACATATTATTATTATTATTTTTTGTTTTTGTCCATAGGCATTTGTTGTAAGAGAGATTAGCCGGTCACCCGCTCACCCGTTGTCGGGTATTGGGTGGCTGTATATATTATTCATTTTGTATTTATGAAATTGTTTCGCATGAATAAAATCTGTCTGTCTGTCTGTCTCTCTCTCTCTCTCTCTCTCTCTCTCTCTCTCTCTCTCTCTCTCTCTCTCTCTCTCTCTTATTTTCTCCTTATGTTTGACCCTTTCATAACATATATTTTTTTCATCATTTTTACTCGGATGTTCCATGGTCAAAATTCATTAAAACTGAAATAAGCGGTTAATGGAAATTTTTTTCCTAAAACTGCATTTGATGAAAGATTTTGTATTTGGGTCAATAAAAAATCATACCCAAAATGCCGAAACCCTTCGACATCTACTTTGAATCACACCTGTACCACCCCTCTCCCCTTCATTTTTTTGAAAGTATAGGTAGGTAAATGATATTAATATAGTTTCCGTTCATTCCGCATGTACTTCAAAAAAAAATATGAGTTCAGATTTACAATTGTACCCCTATAAGTATCTCATTAGGTATTTTTTGGATCGAAAATAATAAATATGTAGACAAAAGCATCCTATAGAATCCATATACTAAGTACATTGTATTCGAGCTCGTATAGTAAATAATATAAATTTAATTACGTCAAAATTTTTCTCTTATTTAAATTTGTTGCCCAAGAAAAATTCTGCCTACAGTTTTTTTGGCATTTTCTAATATGAGAAAATAATGAATCAAAAATCATAAAATTCTCTTAAAATTTTCAGAAAACGAGTTTTCGATGATTTGAAATTTTTTGCGGATTCAAAAATAAAATTTGGAGTTTAAAAAAATCAGCTATTAATTTTATTGAATATCGGAATTTTTTTATATCAATTGATTTGAAAATGAACATTTTTCTGTTTTCAGGCATTTCAGAAAATATTTGCATTTTGTTTTTTGATAATTTATTGTTGCAGTAAAAAATGAATGATTATTAAATCATCGGTGATATGAAAGAGTATGAATTTGGGATGTTCTTCGCTCGAATAACATTTTTGAAAAACTTGATAGCCTATTCTTTTTCTATTTGAAAATGTAAATATGAACATAAACCCCACAAAAATCAATTTCCCAGAATTTAGTAAAAGTAACAATTTTCTAGTCCTGACATACCTTCAACAGGTATTGATTTTATTCAATCAGAGGAAATTTTCAATGATTGATTTGAAAAAAAAGAACTCTGTTTTATTTTGTATCTTTAAAAAAAAAAATCGGGAGTATAATTTTTGAAATTGCATTCTTGGAACTCTTATTTACTTATCGTAAATTTGTGGTACAGAAAATTTTTGTATTACTTATCAATATTTAAATTGAGAAATTATTGAGCTTTTGAATTTCATCGATTGATCAAATCAACCAAAACTCTACCTTAAGCATAATCCATCTCCTAACCGTATGCACCTCTTTCAATACCCAACGACAAAACTCACAAATATCTAATGCAGTTTTTCCAGACAATAAAGAGACTATCGATCACGTCATCTCCTTCCTAAGATTATCCCAACTGTTCTCTATAGTATAATTCCACGTAGGGTGTAATAACCACTGCAGTTACAAATGCCCAATAAAAAAAAAAAAAAAATTAACGCAAAGAAATTGGGAATTCAGGACTTTGATGGTCTGGACTACGTAAACCTCCCCCTTCCTCTCGGGCCATGCCACTGATTGAGTCTAAACCCACTTAATGAGAGAAAAAGATGGCCAACAGCAACAATTGAATGCACTGAACCTTGCTACACCCAGGGCCGAGGAGAGGAGCGGGGCAGATTACCTCCAGTACCAGATTCCTAAAGGGCTCCGGGATGCAAATTTTAGATTTAAAAATTTTTAACAATTATTCTAATAGGATTTTTTCCTTTTTTTTAATAGAATATGAAAAAATTGAAAATGAGACCCCCAAAATTATTTTTTGTCATACACCAGTTTTGGCTTTCCTCGGCACTGACTATACCGAATCTATCCTCTTAACAAGTGCATTAATAATGTAATAGTTGGAAATGAATTTTTTTGAATTTTTTTGGAAAGACGGTTTTTGACGTATATACGTATTAGTTATAAGAAATCATTGTTAAATTGTATCAGAATTTCCTATCTCCCCCCTCACCTTTATCAAAGTACCATATATTATCACCCTAGTTAGTTTAAGCTCGATTACAATGTGTAGGTCGCGAAAACGTTATTTGCCAAGTTTTGGCTGTGAAACTATTTATACGTCCAAAATCCCCCTCAAATGAGGTACTTTTAGGAGCCCAATTTCGAATCTAATTTCATATTTGTGTTCAGTGGATTTAATTTACGCGAAAAGGATACTAATATTGTGAACCTACTTTTACTCCCGAAGGTGGGAGGGTGAGTTGGTAGCACTGTGATTTAATGTAGGTGTCGAGAAGTTTTCTGTTTTTTGGTTATAATAAATTCCTGTTGACCCAATTAACAAATATACAAAATATGAAAACATTCGTCAATTTTAGTTTCCTTCTTTTTTAGATGAAAAAAACTCCCATTAGCCCCTTATTTCAGTTGTAATAAATTTTGACCATGGTTCAGACAACCTAAAATTTCGAAAAAAAAAATGTATACCTTGTTAAGGAATAAAAAATATCCAAAATACTGGCTTCTTTTTTATGAAAGATCATTATCATCATTAAAAAATGAAATAAAGTTGGAAAATGTCATCTGAGGGGAAAAAAAGAGGGTTTGTTGATTCTTTCTGGTCTACGTCTCATATGGATCTTAAACATACAAAAATTGATCAAATCAACCAGTTTGTGTAGGTAAAGAAATGTCGATCTATTTTCACTTAAATTCGGCCTCCTCAAAAATAGTGCGATTGAAGTCCGAAACTTTTGTCAGGAATGTTTTTTTGATAATACCCACCAGGCACCAACTACCTAAATATTGGCCAGAAAAAGCTTAAAGGCAAAATCACGATTCTCAATAACTTAAGCTTTTTATGCAAAAAATAGAATTTATCAAGTATCTTCACGTTAAGTATATTGGGGTAAGGTATGTATGACAAAAACGTGAGTTAGCAAATTAATTTGTTTCGGTGGAAAAAAATTTAAATCTACGTCAATAGCGAATGAACCTCGATATATTATGATGCGTTACAATATATTTATAGTTTGAGTGTATAGACATCTTATACCTGTTTCAGGTCTGTTTATGTCAGAATCACTCATGCGTGACTTATCAATAAAGGTTATATTTTGGTTAGAATTAGCAGAGACCAGATTTACAGCCGATCGGCAGAAATGAGTTAGTCCGCATACATCCGTGTACATGGCTCTATAACTCGGCTGCCCCAAAAAACGAAATGATAAATAATATTATTTATTCGATAATCGGCTACCATTAAATAAAATTTACAACTTAAAAAGATTCAACAATAAATTGAATAACATTAGCATAGTACAGAGGAAAATTTTGAGCTTTCTATACTCGTGTACTACTTAAATATTTTTCGCTCGTTCCTTGCAAGAGAGACTATTCAAAAAATGTATATTTACAAGTTGGCCATTGTCATAAAAAAAAATTGAAAAATGTTAATTAACCCTAATTACATTATTAGTAGTGTTAAACACACTGCTGTTACCCTTCGTTAAAAATTTAGTTATCGAAATAATAATATAATTACGTGACGGATCGTGAACGAAAGAA
The DNA here is from genome assembly GCA_009761765.1 of Phenacoccus solenopsis. NCBI lineage: Eukaryota > Metazoa > Arthropoda > Insecta > Hemiptera > Pseudococcidae > Phenacoccus > Phenacoccus solenopsis. The sequence continues at coordinate 11,200,356 of CM019752.1, forward strand.
AAATTACTCGAAATCGATAAATGCTATTCGAAATCTTTATATTTAATAAATAAATTTGTTAAATAGCTTAGAAATCGAATAAATTTTCAAAAATAGTAATAAACATCTTAAATAAGTAACATTTATTGTTTCGCAGGCTCGTACAATCAAACACTCGTTCATTAGTATCCAGCCAATTCGGCGAATGTGGAGTCCATTTCGTCGGCCAATGATTTGTATCTGTCTTTGTTAAGACCGAGTTCATCTGCAAGGCAAAAAATGGAAATTTAATAACTCGATGTAGGTATACCGGCATTAAGGGAAAAGCTTTCAAATGTCGTCAATATTGTATAAGTTTAACGTCGCATTTTTACGAGATCGGCGAACGGACAAAGTAGATTATTTGAATATTTTAAGCGAAAGAAAGACTTTTTTTTATTATTATTTACTATACGCTTTTCTTCGGTTGTAGTTGCAGAATATAAAATGAATTGTTCTATTGTTTTTACGAATCGTCAGTGACGTGGATGAAAAAAAAGTTGTCTTTAGTTTCTTCACAATTTGTATACAAGAGGCACAAAAAATTCGTAATCTACTTTTACTCGCTTTGTAATTCTTTTCATGGGTATTCTGAAGTCATTCGTACACATCTAGAGGATTACGAGGTTTTTTGTTGGGAGGGAACGATAGACCAAATATCGATATTAACTTGCAACCTTGGAATGGTTGCTTCATTTTATAAATAAATGTAGTAAAGTACTCAAGTTATTCCACCTTGCGCTTAAATTTTAAACTTTAACGGGAAAAACATTGAAAGATTAGAAGTAAAATTATAGAAGCATTTTGGTTATAAATGTTGTTTGTTAGTTGAAATATTAGAATAATAAAGTTCATCAACGAAGATGAGAAATTTCAATTTTATAAAACAGCTTCATCGTTTTCTCTTGAGCTCATTTATTGTTAATGGTTTTGCAAAACCTTTATTATATCATGTTAATTCAATTTTAATGAGATTTGGTAGTTACGCTGAAACTAAATGATCGTTTTTATAACGAAACACGTATAATATGTACATCTCTATGCCTAGTGCGTATTTCAGATATATCACTATGGTGAAGACAAATTTTGAAATAATTTTTCTAATATTAAATTTTCTTTTCAATTAATTACCAAGTAAAAAGTTGAAAGAGGGGTCAAACTGAAAAGAATATAGGTATGGTAAAAGTTATAGTAAGATTATGAAGTGATTTTATCCCCTTTTAAGGAGTTTAAAGGTTCGTGCGATTTTTACGATAGGTTACTTACTCTATTATAACAATTCCTTTCGGCTAGTGAAATAAACCCTGAGGTTTCCATTGTTTTATAATGCATTTTCGATAATTCGTAAGCTTACTTTCTGGATTAAGTCCGGTTTTCAACTTTAGTTATTTAAATTTATATACATCTCTAAGCTGTTTAGGTTATGAACAAAAATGTTATTGAGGGAATGTTTCAGCTATCAAAGGATTCTGTATGATTTGCTACTCGATTAGATTAATTTCCGTTAGTTCTTGCATAATTTTTCTTCAATAATATGTTACTTCTTTAATTTTATTGTTTTGGTAACACTGATTTGTCACCTTGATGACCTTGAATGTTGAAATATAGTCAAAAGTGTGAAAACCCATGCCGAAAGCCCATTACCATGCTTTTTAAAGGAAAATTTTTAAATTATGTTTTGAAAATTAAAGTATCGAATTAAAGTGTATTAGGCATTGTCTGAAATGTAATTCAGTTTCAGTCTTGATATTGACTGTATACCTATCTATATTTTGTATAATGTTTCATATTCAAATTCAATTAATTGAAACATGTTTACAGATTGGAGATCGCAACGATACATGTGAGATTGTTTAATCGTGGATGATGTATCAAAAATTCGTCGATAAAATTTATAAAAGTGATAGAAAAAGTTGAAACACACGAACATTCACATATATATTAATATCGCACAATGTAAGTAACAAAACAAACGTAATATCACAATCTTTCGTTAGTGTAAATAATGAAATTTAAACACCCAGAATTCATATATATCTCCCAAACACAATAACGAATATTGAATTCGTACCTTAATATAAAAGCGAAATTGTTCACGCCGATATAGCAAAGCAATAAGCATTTCGTAACAAATAATAGGTATGTTCTAATAAAAATAAAAACAATGCAAAAACGAGTTAATAGCCTGTAAGCTCAGCAAACGTAGTATCTAAATCATCGCAAATAGCTTTTGTTTTTTCCTTCTCGCGGAAAAGATTATCTGCAACAAATGCAAATAGCGTTAAATGGTTAATAAACGTATAGCACCGTTTATATGTATAACAGTACGTTAGCAATACGCAAGTAATCTTTCAATCCTTAAATGCTGCGAAAAATGAGTCTTTATTGGTTCCATTAGCGTTGTTAGGTTAATTATTATAAGCGAAAACGCAGCCTTATATTTACCTTCGAGTCTGTCAACTTCCTTCTGCAATTTCTTGACGGTTTTCTCGGCGAATTCTGCTCTAGCTTCAGCCTATACGAAGATTACAATGTTTATGTAAGAATATTTCATACCTCTGGGATAGTTTATTAAATTTATGGTAATGAGATGTAAACACACTTACTTCTTTAAGTCTTACAGTTAAGGATTTAATTTGCTGTTTGTACTCTTCAACGCGTTGGTTAGCCTGTAACATAAGTATTAATCAGCGTTTCTATTGCTTATTGCTAACAACTTTTAAAGTGCATATTAAAATAATAAATACCTTTTCTTCTGAAACTTCCAAAGATTTTAAACTGTTTCCTACGACTTTCAATTCTTCTTCTAATTCCATAATTTTTCTAAAAATTTATACATGTTATATGAACGTTATGTTATTAAATTGTTTCATCTTATAATAAAAATTAATTATAGCTCATGTTGGCGTCAGTTCATAAATTTAATCGCCAGCCCGTTTCAAGAATTTATTATTGTATCAATATTTGCTTTCTTATTGAAACGTAATAAAGTTCAAGTTCAAGTTGGCGAATACGTTGTTAAATTATTCCATAAAGTTTTCCGATATTCAGTAGGGGATTATGTGAAAATAAATCATCCGTGAAAATGAATACCTACTCCAGCTGTGAAAATATTTCCGCAGCGTTTGTTACGAATTAAAATAAACGTTTGTATTCGTTATCTTAAGGATTATAAACAGGGTTTGTTTTACGTCATCCTGACAATTTCGAGTGTTCGTGCTCGCATAAAAAAAAAAAAAAGTTTAAGGAAACATGGGTTGTGTATCTATGTCAACATTTCGAATTCACTGAACACTAAAATTGGGTCGTTATTCGTGAAGAGTGATGAGTTTCATGCGTAGTGAAGATAACTTAATGCTAATAATGCATACATGACTGAAGAAGAAACAAGAAGATACCAGAATATCTTGAAAGCGGATTTCACCTAATTATGCAATAAAAATTTTTTTTGCCTGGGACCAGGCTACATCGAAGAAGCCTCTTCCATCACGTGTCCGCTAGTGGACCCCAGCTGTTGCGGTGCTCAAGAAAACGTACAACAGCCATGCAGGCTAGCAAAGCGCTCTAGCGCTAACCCTGTTATGACCCTTCCAACCTCTCAGCCAGAAATTTGAGATTCATTTTTTAAAATAACGATACATTTTTATAGGAAAATTTTCAATAACTGAACTTGTGGAGTGCGAAATTTCCTTCAGAGTGCCTCAAATTTAGCAATTATAGAAATACCTATTTTCCTTAACCTCAAATGTGAATCATCCTTGTTAATAGTCCGGTAAAAATCACCAATATAATTAAATTCTTACAGTCTGTCTCACTATATTCCAAAATTTAACATATCCTAAATAAAAACTCCTTTAGCCACAAGGCTGCGCCTGTACACGGCGTCAATTAACAAAAAAAAAAAAAATTCCCATGACCGAAATGCTGTATTTTTTGATTCATAATACCTAGGGTCCTGGGAGAGCTAGAATTAGCAGCCAGGCAAAAATTATTTTTTCATTTTTAGCTGAGTTTTTAACTTAAAAACGATAGCTATTATAGCCTACCTGATTTCGGTAAAGGTGGTCGGGGAAGGGCGTGGTCTTCAAATCTTTGCGTTTCAGATCATTTGTAATCATCTGGCAAATGTCCAACTTTTTGATATATATTTTTTTCCCCATGCGTAGCGTGGGCGAGAATTTACCAAATTTGCTCAAAACTTGATGAGAGACTCTACTTCAAAATCTAACAAAACGATATTTTTCATTTTTTCGATAAAATTCAAAATGGCGGATCACTCAAATTTTGAGTGGAGTTGGAGAAGGGGCAAATACCTCAATTTTTTTGTTTTTGATCTCACATCAAAAAGTGAGTCACAGACACCAACATATCCAAATTTCAGCTTCCTAAGTTCATTTTGAGGAAAGTTAGAGCAAAAACCAGTTTTTTGAGGAAATTTTGTTTTTTGTGGCCCGCGCGTAGCGCCGGCGGGTATTGATGAAATTTGCTCAAATTTTGGTGAGAGACTCTTAGAAATGCGCAAATGTATATATATTTTTTTTTTGAGAAAATTCAAAATGGCGGATCACTCAAATTTTGAGGGGAGCTGGAGATGGGGCAAATACCTCAAATTTTTTGTTTTTGATCTCATATCAAAAAGTGAGTCATGGACACCAACATATCCGAATTTCAGCTTCCAAAGTGCATTTGGAGGGGAGTTAGAGCAAAACACGGATTTTTGAGAAAGTTTTGAGTTATGAAATTTCTCGAATCTTCCATATCTCTTCACCAAATCAACCTAGAAAGGTCAAACTTCGAGGGTAGGGTTAGTTGATGACCAGAATACGACCTCTTGAATTTGGGTCAAAATGGATCCAAAATGGCGGATTATTAAAATTTGAGTAGAGCTTGAGGAGCCTCAGGGTTTTTAGACTTGGTATAGGGTGTGGCCTATAGTTATGAAGGGTTTAGCAACGTTATCATTACCAAACCTAAACAAGCCCCAGTTAAAAACTCAGCTCCAGTAATGCGACATGGCTGCTTACGAATGAAAATTTGAAAAAAAAATTATTTAAATTATGAAAAATTTTAAAACATAAAATTTCGATTTTCGGTTCTCTTAGAGACACGGGCCCGGAAGCCATCTACCTCCTTTAACCCTCCTCTTCACTGCCCTAATGATGAAATATTCGCGAAAAGGAACTCGAGTGAACGCAATAGTGGACTAAAAAATCATGTCGATAATTAAAACCACAATTTTTTAGTAATACTCACGAGTCACCGGATTTTACTCGATCTTCAGCTACTTCCAGTTCATCTTCAACGAAGGCTAACTTCCTGGAAACCTAAGAAACATAACAGGTATTTCGTAATATGCTTAGGTAATCAATTTCCAAGTTCTATAAACAATTTCTTTCTGCGAAAATTATAATTACTTCATCAGATTTTCCATCAGCATCTTCAGCCAAAAGTCTAGCTTCTTTCAATTGATTGGTTAATTGGTCCATTCTTTCTTCATCTTGTTGGCTTCTGTTTTCTAATACTTTGCACATACTACACAGATATATCGATTTTATGAAAAATGCTCGGTGAACGAATTTCGCCAAGAATCGAGCAAATTAAGCTCACCGTTTAGATTCATCGGCGGCTTGTGAAGCTTCAGCTAATTTAGCAGTAGCGGTGGCCGATCTTTCTTCCGATCGTTCTAAATCTTCTTCAATCATTTGGACTTTTCTGTTCAAAGCAGCTACTTCGCTCTCAGCCTGTTCGTAAAGTTAAACGCGAAATGTTTAGTGTTTGGAATTAGAAAAAATCTCCCTATCCGCCTTCTAATTGAGCTTAGAGATAGCATATGTGATGTTTTGTAAATGGTGGGAAATCGAACAAACCTGAGCGAGGGCTTTTTCTTTTTCTTCCAAATCTTTGTTGGCTTCTTCTAATTTCCTCTTGGCTAATTCAAGATCGCTTTCTACTTGAGCGAGTTTCTTCTGGGCGTCACGGACATCTTCCATAACCTAAACCGATGAATATGATGGTTTGAAAAATGTTTCCAATGGTTTAAATGTGATTTATCTAATAAAATTACCTTGTCGGCGCGAAGATTGGCATCTTTAGCCTGTCCTTCGCAGGTGTCGGCTTTGTCCATCGCCGCATCCTTCTCCATCTTCATCGCCTGCATTTTCTTCTTGATGGCGTCCATGGTGTTGGTTTTTTGTTCTACCTCCTAGCCTAAAATAATAGAAATATTTGAAGAAAAATAATAAATTGAATATGCGATTTTTTTTTCTTTCTTTATGAAATTCAAAATAAATTTATTGATGGTAAGGGTAGGAAAATACGTGTACTAAAAAAATATCAATTCGTAGAATGATACCAAACACGTTATAATTTTTTAAACGCGTAGTTTAAGGCGTCATTGAATTTTCCATGAATTCAGAAATACCTACCAAACGAAATAATAATTATCAGAAGCGAATAACGAGAATGTCTTTAAAAGTAAATTGATAGGATAAAAATCTAAAAATAAAAATGTTCTTTAAAAACAGAATGTGGGCAGTCGGCTAATTGTATATTAAGCAAGACGTTGGAAACGGAGCAAAGCCAAGTCGACCCAAATACTATAATTTTAACTTAAGAACATTTCACACGTCCTTACATCCGCTCATTAAACATGTTAATAAATTTCAATGTAGTTCGAACTTTTTTATAATATATTTCAGAGTCGTATATGTGATCGAATTTTTCGCCTGCATTTTAACGTCGATTTGCGCGCCGTATGCTGGTGTACACGTAAACAAATTGTTTTTAGTTTGTTTATTCTTACGAAAGGATCGTAAGCGTTGGAATGGTCAGTGCAAATGAAATCAGATCTGCGCAGAAGAGTGCCAAATTGTTGGCGATTTATTAGCGCGAGCGTGCAACGTTCTTGGGTCTCGATAAGGAGTAATTATGTTTTAACGTTGATGTGTATTTTTTCTTACATTTATATTTTACCTGCGTATTTTTTTTTTTTTGTTTGATAATTCGCTCCTTTTTTTACAGCTTGAAATTACCTTATAATAATGGAAAAAGTTCACATGTCATTTAGGAAAAATTGGATATTTTTTTAGATCTTTGAGGTCTTTTTGTCCTGTTCAAAAATTCTTTATGTAAGGCCTAAAGAATCATTGAGCAAAAATCAATTGGACAAAATGTATTTTAATTTTTTTATTGTTATAATTATCCCTGTAGCGAAAGGTATAAGCTTATTTCCTTAATATTTTAATTATTATTGTATTTCAAAAACGAAGCTCTTCAAATTATTTCATTCAGGTAGCTTTGGCAAAAATGTAATCGTATTGAAATTATGCATTTACCTCTCCCTGTAGCAACTAGAAATTCGTCATTATGTGGGAATGTTATGTTCGGTTTGTTGACCTTGGAAAAGGAGGTACCTATAAGGGCAGCTGTTACCTTACGCATCGAAGATTACGAATCTGTCTGAAAACCTTATTTAATCGGCTTTTCAAGGAAAATAAAGAAAAATATATTTCTTTTTCATTCCACACAGAATGAAGTGTTGCGGTAAGTTCGATTAAATTTTATTTTCGTCCAAAAGAGCGGTTTTTAAAAGTTTATAGAAAATTATTAAATCGTTGTACTTAAAACTATAGATTTTTATTTTTACATACGCTGAGATTTTTTTTTTTTATTTCTGACGAGATGAAATTTCGTCGAGTCAGTATTTGAATATGCATATTTTATTGGTGTTGCCATATTTCCTCTACATTCCGAATGAATCATGGAATTCAAACATTTGCTACTAAAATGACATATGACTCAGGACAAGTGGTATGTATTGCACCCCTACCCCCTCCAATGATTAGCTGTTATTTTTCAATGATACAGCAATGACGGATTGGCAGAAAAGCCGAATTGTAGGTAAATTTTGAAGAGTCCATGAAACCTATCACTTTGAAATTATTATTTTGATAACTATCCCAGAAATAAATAAATATTTTGAACAACTGAAAATTGATGAGTTTAAAAAATAGGCAATTACCTTTGAAAGAAGTCACTGAAGATGTAAAAGAAACTGAGGTGTCAATGATTTAGTAATGATGATCTTATCTCAGTATGTATGGTTAATAACGCAGTGAAATTTAATGAGTATGAAAAAGATCATCAAAGTGATTCCAATATGAAAATATAATAATCATTGCAAATACTTCGGAATTTTGACCAATATTTATACTCTTGATGGAAACAAACCATACCTTCATTTATGCGCTGACTATCATATCATTTGAAGGAATTTTGGCGCCATTTTAGGCATTCAAATTAGAAAATATTTAGATACATCAACTTACTTATCAACTTCTTTACAAGATCTAAAGATCGATTTTTATATTCTCCTACCCATACAGGAACATCAACGAGAAAAACAGATACATCAAATTTAATAAAAAATCGTTAATTTACTTACCTAAAAAACAAACCAAAATCACCTCAACACTAAACTACAATAACAGGGATTTTCGAACGGTACACTTCGTCAACGCACGCCGAGGTCGAACTAGAGCTAAGCGACCAACAGACCGTTCCAAAAATGAACATAGAACAGACCCCCGTCGATCCCCTCGACCACCTAAAATCAGCACTAAGATTCCTATTCTTAGTTCTATAACGGGATCAGAGGGGACAGAAAAATGTTATCAGTTGGTTAAATATTTTGTGCCTTTAGTAAAATGATATACTTTAGTTTCTTTTTGTTTGTAGCTTAATGAAATTTGCATATTTCGATCTATTAATAATTCAACTTTTGCATAGATTGATTTGAATTCGGTTGATATGTTTGTATTAACGACTTCGGAAGCAGTTTGTTTTTGTTTTAAGCTTGTATGAGAATTTATTGGTATGCTTTTTTTGATTGGCATTTAGATTTATACAGTTTCGGTAAAAGTTTTAATATTTTGATTGGAGGAACAAATTTTCAACAGTTCTAAAATAATTTTTAATTTGGTACAGTTAATTAAATGTGTAAAAAGCTGTGTTAGTTTTTCTGTTCATTTGAAATATTTTATATGAATGAAATTAACATTTAATATTAATGTTTTAAAAAAACTAAATACATCTTTTTGATTTTATAAATACCATTGGGCTTCGATATTGGGTATGTAATGCGGAAAGTATTATTTTTGTATTAAAAAAAAAAAAAAAAAAAAAACAGGTATCGATTTATGAAGATTGGATATCTTTTTTTTTCAAGAAAATATAATTATACAATTATGACTATTTGATGAATTTTTAATAAAATATACGTATATGTGTATATATTCTTGAACAATCATCGAGGAGAACACATTTAGTTCAAGTGAAACGGCAGCTACCTGGAGCTGCCAAATAAATCCATTTCCTTTGTTTCCAGCTATTCAAAAAATTTCGCCATGTCCTCATTGAGACGAGGGTGTACGTAACGTACGATCGCAGCCAATTATAGGTAATACGATCGTTAACTTCCCGCGCCTTACGTCGTTGAATCAAAAAACTCGGCTTATGAACTCGGCTAGTGGTTAGCATACAGCTGAAGTTGTATACGATACTCTATTTCTGAACGGAATAATGTTGGACATTAGCCTAAAATCGCTGTCACATCATGCTTGTTTGATTCTCAAGATCAGCAGCGTTTAATTTTTCATTTGCGATGGTAGTGCTCGGTATACATGGAAAGAATGCGAATTTCTACTAGCACTTGAAAATTGAATACGAATATTTTGAACATATGGTTTGGCAAAGAAATAATTTTCACATATTTAAAATATTCCACAATAAATAGGTATTGTTGGCAATATATTTTTTATTTTCATTGATAGATTGATTCATACCCATTATATTAATGGAATCATATTTCATTTGGTTTATTATGTATCAGCATAGTACTTAGTTCAAGTGAAGATATCCGATATCGTTTCACTGAAATCTTACTTATTTTGTTCAAAAAAATTCCATATCAACATTTGCCAATTTTTCTATACGCTGAGTAATCACATACTATTATAGCATCAATATAGTGAAAAATAGGCTTCACAATACGGTGTGGTGCTCAGGACCGCCTCCACGTTTTATAAAATTATACACCGTGACTTCGACCTTTCCGCAAAATTAAAAAATTTCACGGATTTTATACCACGGGTGAACCGAAGTTATACACCTACACGAGTACTCGCTGGTCGTCTCGTCGGTATTTTTCAAACAGGGATATTAAAAATTTTCAACCCATATGTAAGCGCTGAAAACATGAAGTCAAGTAGGTACTCGTTTCATATTACATATATTTCAAAGATGTCGTCATGTTTATGATGATTTAAAATGCTCTTTATGTTGAATCTTTATTCTTTACTGGCCTATAAAATTGTTATTAGTTCATTATTGAAACAGTCAGTTTTCTATTGCAGTCATAATAAGACTTCCATCATCAAGAACATTTCAAGTATTCATGTATTTATTCGCTACCAAATAACCAAATTAATTTGTATATGCTAGCAATGAACTCGAAAACCGAAAATAATGATTAAATAATATCATCTCAATTTGCATATTGATAAAACCAGGAAATAACTATGTACCCTATCAGTATTAAATGCATAGTATACTCCATCACCCCTGATTCTGTTCCATGTTATTTTTCAGATTTTTTTACTGGTAAATTAATTTTTTTTACATTATAAACATTGATACTAATTGTCTTGGAATTCTTACCAAAACAATAATATTTAATTAACTTTCAATTTTTTTGGGGACAATAAGTCTTGACCAATATTAACATTTTTCAATGAGAGTCAGATTCGTTTTTAGCACTTTAAGAAACAACTGTAGGAACCCGAATTTTAAAATAAAAGCGGGGTCATTTCGTTTTTGTAAGTATATATCTATAAAATGTAAGTGGAGTAGAGAAGCTGAGAAGATTTTACTGCGAAAATGAAACACTTTTGAATACTGCAACCCAAATATTCAACCAAATCACAATAGGTACTTCAGATGAAGTAGCAGGCAGAGTTTCAAAAGTAATTAATATAATTTTGAAACTAACGGACTGAGCTTCGCTATTCAGTTAAATTTTTTTAACACTTGGAGTCCTACTTCTTAACATTAAGATCCATTTGTCTGAGATTTTATTTAAGTAATTTAAAGTGGAAAATACAAAAAAAAAAAATATGACGCAGAATCAAGTAGAGATATTACATACTACCGCTACCCCTTATAAAATTTGGTTTAGTTATGAATTTTATAAAGTATATTGGATAATATATTGTATACCTAACTTTTACAAATAAAATTTACTATTATTATATCATCAAAATAAAATCGATCTTGATCAAAACAAAAAAATGGGTAGTGATTTTTTAAAATTTTAGTAAGTGGTTACACTGATACATTTCGAATACGCGAATTTTGAACGAACATTATTTTCAAAATATGATCGGAACTAATTGTTGTTTCACTATCAAGTGAATTTCTTCTTTAAATTGAATCATTGCTGGTAATTGGTAAATTCACCTTTACGTACAACTTGACTTTACAGCATTTTCATACAACGTACTTCATCGAAGTCTTCGGTAATTCATCGATAAGTAGTAATTTACAAGTAAGAAAGTGGTAGTTCACGTAGAAACTTCTAGCTTTGATCTGTATCAAAGACGTAAACATTCCAAATGATATTCCATTTTGTTTAAGTACAATAATTACTTAATTTTGACGCTATTTGATTCAGAATACGACTTCATTGGACTTTTCAACATACCATAAAGGTACAAATAATTTCTCGAAATGAGCAACATGTAGTATTACTCGTCAGAATTTAACGTAAAAATAACAACAATATAATTCTCAATGTACATGGAAAGATAACGCAACAAAATAATAAATAATTAACGTTTATATTTTAATGGAATACGTGAACAAAAAAAAATACGAACAATAAATAAGTACGCTTTCAACATATAATGAAACAGCTCTCTAGAACAATATTAAATAATGAAAGTAAAAATAAATAGCGAAAATGTATTATTTGATTCCATTCCTGATTACAGTTAATTTGAAATTTGATTTACGGCGTATCCACATATAAAACGATTGGTAAAATGCGGAAAGTTGCGAATTAATCCACCAATTCTGAGAAAGTTTGGTCCAAGTCGTCGCAGATGTATTTGTATTTCTCTTTCTCGTGTACGAGTTCATCTGTTAATCACAACGAAAATTACGGTTAGTTTCATATCACGAAAAATTATTTCATAATTGATTCGTATAGGTATTATTCGTGGATTTTGTAATCTTCGTTGCTTTTTCAAACAGTCGTAAAAACTGTAGTGTTGTATCATTGTTCGCCAATACATTACTTAATTATTAATAAAGTTCAGGTTCACTCACCTGTATCCTGATACTTTCACGTTTCACATTAATAAAGCAATTATTAAACAAAGCTAACACTTCTACTGAACTAGATCGATATAATGCTTAGGCCTATGAGACTATTTTGTAGTCTTACAAACGATACGATGTTCAATAAATACTGAAAGCTTCGATCATATTTCACACAGGTAATTGTTTCATTTTATTACGTTTTTGTTTGTCTAGGACAACGAGCGTGTTACAATATACATAAATAACAAATACCATTGGATTTTCAAAAACAATCAGAAAATAAGAAAAAGTTAATTTTAAATTTATTACTATAAGAACATCCTATTTTCAGTTTGGTGAAAAAATTATAAATGCAAGTAAGTTTGTTTATTATCTCATACGATCCAACGATGCTAACGATAGCAAATCCTTCAAACGTTCACTGTCTCATATAAATATTAATTAATCGAAACATTTCAACTTTGAAAAGATTACTAGTCATATTTTTATATTTCACGAACGTGCTTCTGTATCATTGATTTCAAGCCAAGAAGTCAATTTTAATTACATAATAATCTCAATCTGGATGTATATTTCGAAGAATTAAAAATGAAGAAAATTATTCCAAGAAAATATCGGAGACTATTCTCGTTTCGAAAATTTAAATACCAATCCCTGTAAATCCATGTACACACGTATAACGCCACATTATTTCAATACACGAACGTCAACGCAATTAAAAAGCCATAAAAAGCGGTCAAGTCAAATAAAGCTAAAAAAAAACAACATAAAAGCTCAAGCTAAAACTCGTTTTCTAATTGTATATTTATTGATTTACAATTGTAATGTACTTGGTATACAATAAAAATATTACTATAAAAAATAAATTAATTCAAAGATGTACAACATCGATACAAAAAAAATTTAAAAGAAGGAAAAAAATTAATTCGGACGAGAAAGATTGTTAGTAATTTTATTCGATTCGCGAAACTCGCGAAAAAATCTCTCAACCATACCGACTCAGGTAAACACGCAAGAATAATTATTTTTTAAAATAGTGCGTGAAAAACAATTATAAGACAAAAAAAAATGGATTATTCAAACATTTTTTCACAATTTAAAGCACCTACATACAATACACTAGAAAAAATTCCAAATATCAAAAAAATCCTAGGGTGGTAATACGGCAAAAAATGAACTAAATTTTAAAACAAGAAAAAAATTTGTAGAAATAATACGGGTTAACGGGTTAGTATATGCAATGAAGGAAGGAATACAAGATAAAACAAAAAAAGAAAAAAAGTAGAACACGCGTGAGTGATCAAACGACAGAAAAATAATATAAAATAATATAAGTATTTTGTGTTCGTTTTTTTTTTTTTTTTTAGTGATGGCACAGTACAAATGTTTATAGCGATAAAATCTACAAGAAAAAAAATTGTATTACAGAATGATCTGAATGAAGAAGCAGTAATAATACGATAAAGCATATGATTAACAATTAAAATCCGTAAAGCTCAACAAATGCCAAATCCAATCCGTCTCCGATTTCACGATATTTCTCTTTCTCAACAAGCATTTCATCTGTAAGTTGAAATTTTGTTATTGCACAGATATATTATTATCGACGAAGAATGAAAAAAAATTACTAAGACACCGACGATATACTTTCCCGGTCACTGAAAACTACGTGAAATCATGCAATTTATTTGGTACAGATAATTTTAATTTTTTTTTTTAGAATCATGCAACGAGTGTACGAATGAATCAATTCGATTTGGATCTTCAACTGTTGAAATTATTTTCCCTTATCAGGTAAGTGATTAATTTCTTAACATCGAGATGGTAGAAATAAGTAGGTAAAAACCGTCATAACAAGACGTTTTCGAAATAAGTTTCCTTCGCAATTATAGAATAAAATGACTTCATTTCTTGAAATTTTATTGCTTGAACCAGACACAAGAAACCCCAAGTTAAGAGAGGTAATGGGCTGAAATGCAAACTTCGTGCTCAGGGAACCTTTGAGTTTCGATTTTTGATATTCACATTGAAACATATTTTAACATTATATAAAAATCATACGAATTTTTCTTTACTTGTGGCTAAATTTTGTTCCTTACGAGGTACTGGAATAAGATAATGGACATAACACAACATGACGTATAATAATTGCCAATTTTGGATAGTCAAGTCGAAACGTGTAATACGAAGGAAATTGAGATCTTTTCCCCTCATTTTCAAAAATGTTTTGTAGCTCTAAATGACTTTTTTTTTTATCACTCTGAAATTTATTATAAGGTTTAGGTGAATTTTTTTTTTAGATTAGATGTTCGTTGATTTTGTACCTTATACTTGGGGAAATTTCTTACATTAATATATCAAATGCACAATTAAAAAAAAGCCAATGTTTCTGATTACATTCCTGCATTTTTTATTCTCAATTTGCTCTCATACTCATTTTTTTACGAATTTCAACAAAATTTTTTCCATGAAGCAAAATGCCGAATTCTTTTTTTTTTTTTTTTTTTTGTTGAAGCACATTTAAGTTATATGTACTAAGGCCATAGTCAGGATGTACCACTGAAGGAGGTTGATTTTTTTTCTTCAGAATTATACAATTTTTCAATCTACAGCAAGATAGTTGGGGTCAAGGGAGAAGGGTTTGATTTTTTAAGGGTATAAAATTCTTTAATGCAAGAGAAGTTTATGAATAACTCAAGTACATGATTTAAAATGGCAATAAATTTTTTATGATGATTAATAGCATTAATGGACCAAGAGAAGTCCATCGCCTAATAAAAACAAATTTTTTTTCAATTCAAGAAATCGATTTTTGTACAGATTTACGCAATGACTATATTATTATAAAGAAGTTATATGATTTTAAACCATTTAAATATTTAAGCACTGAGCTCATGGGAGGCTATAGGCATGGGTTTTCCTATTTCTAAAAACTTAATACGCAAAACACCTTAATATCTACAAATCAAATCGATTCACCGTACAATATTACATGAAGAATATAAACGAAAAAGGGGAAACAAATGAAAAGTATCAAATAAATGAATGTATAACCCTACCTTATCGAAAAACGTGCATAAAGAGAACCTGTGCAATTCGGAAATACTACAAACGACGTATACAAGCTACTTGGTAACGCTTTAACGTGACTTTCCTCTAAATTTAGTACCTCATAAACAAATCTTACATTACAAAGTATAGATTGCGAATTTATAAAAATTATTTAAAAACAAAAAATATATATACATATTACAATTGAAGAAAAAAAAAGATAGGGAAAGTAGAAAGAAAAATAAGAAAGCTAGAAAAACGATAGGATAGACGTAACGAAAATAATTTACATGTTTTGTATATCGTTAAGCGTTGCTTCCATTTCTTCTTGTAACATTTTATTCTTATCCTTTTCCAACATTAGGTCATCTGTACGAATGGTAAGTTTAAAAATCACGGCAAAGCGGAAAACAAAAACAAAAAACAGCAAAACGTTAAGTGTTAATAAATGAACAAAAAATAAAAAAAAAAAACTATAACGTAAACTAAAATTATCTAATCATGCTCTCTAGTCTATATAGGCGTAAATACATGAAAAAAAAATTCAGAATGTAAAAAAACTACAGACGAAATAAATAATAAAACGTTAATACGATATGAACACAAACACACTCTTCGTTAAGCGCTAAAAATGTCAAAAATTTTAGTATCAAAGAAGTAAGGTTCAAAATAAAAAACGAAAACAATCTACGCTATTCACATCTGTGAAATATTTCGCAACTGATGCTTCCACTGCAATCGAGATTTTTACATTTACACCTACCACCTTTACTGTGATCATTGGACTCATCTTTTCTGCAATTAAAGAAGACATTTTTACCGCATAATAACCGTACGTACCTTCGAGCCTGTCAACTTCTTTCTGTAATTTCTGAACTGATCTTTCAGCGAATTCAGCTCGTGCTTCAGCCTGCGAAAGAGCAAAATTTGCGATAAGTATCGATGCGAGTGATATTTTTACATTCGATTTATTACTTCGATTATATTCACTCGTCATTCCGCTCGTACGTTAGCAGAGGATATTTTTCATTCGAATGCTAACGATCGGAGCAATAAGAGACACGGTAGCCAATTAACATGATATTTCAAAAACCCATTCTCAACTGGGTCGACTATTTATAGACATTTGGCAACGTAAAGAATTTCGTCTTTAAACAGCCCCGCTAATTATTGAATCGAGTTGTCGAGAATTTTCTCGCTCGTTGCAGAACAACGATGTAGGTAGATTTCGTAGTCGAATTTTTTTATACGTTCGTTTTTCACTCGAGTACGTATGATTTTTCATAATAGCCAAGAGGCAGTTGAAACGCTGAATTACAGTCGAATTTATACTTTCCGGTTCTGAGAGTAATAAATGAGTAATTTTGTAACATGATCCCTTAAAAAAAAGAAATTTGTCAGACTATGTAATGTATATCCAGTATCTAAGAAATTCGTACGAATTAAATTTTCTTCGCGTATAAAAAATTTTAACAAATATTAAATCGAATTTTCTACGAAGCTTAACAAAAGAAAACAAAATTGGCTCCGAGCCTCTTCATCTCATATTACCAATACACCTATTTTTTAAGAAAATAATTCGCAAAATATGAATGAAATCATCGTTTTAAATTAGATAAGACTACTGAATAAATTCTCATAACATAATTCGGTGAAGGATTTGAGGTTCGTCGAATATGGCAAAAGCTATTTCAAATTTCTCAGTGTGTTTCTGCAACCCTGCAAAACGGAGATATTCTATGACCAACGAAAAAAGACGACGATGATGTTGGAATAATGAAATCATTCAGGATACAGTTTGAATCATCATGATTATTCAACACGAGTGACCGATTGCTCTCCAGGTTCAGCGAAAGTAAAGCAGGTGACGTTCACCTACATGCTATGAGTCAAGTAATCTTTTCGTGTAATTTTCAAGTCGATCCAGTATTAGTATGTTAAAAAAAATTCAAACAATGATAAATATTGTTTTTGCAGGAGTGCACTTCTACCACTAATTTTTGCAAAAACTCCATTACTTTTTTTTATATTTTAAGGAATTTAACATTAATTAATGCTGTCTGACTGTTTTGTGGCGAAAAGTGGAAGTGTGCAAATCCGAATCTATGAATTTTATCAACAACACTAAGAAATGGGGAGTGCTAATGAATATTAAAAAAAAACTTTTTTATTATTGGTTTTCATTTCATTTGATTTTTCCTCAGTTAAAAAAATTTTATTCCCGAGCTACGTGCAAACAAAGTACTACTTGGTACAGAAAAAATTTTTGCAGTGACTCGTTATTTTTAAAAAACTACAAAAATTATAAAGAAAATATTGAAAAAAGTTTCATAGAAATTTTTTGTATTAAAAAAATAATACTAATTAATTCAACAAAAAAAATTAAAAAAAAAATAAATAAATAAAAATAGTGTTAATAAAAACATACGTAATACGAAATGAAAGGCGCTATTAAAATTCTTTTTGCTGTCTCTCTCTACATTGTTTGTGCTTTTCTTTTATTTTACTTGGAATTTTGAATATTTTTTTTTTTTTAAATAAAACAAAGAAATTTGTATCATTAAAAGAAAAAAAAAATGCAGATTCATTTTACCAAACATAATAAGATGCATAATACTACCACTGATATCAGTAATCTTAAAAAAAAAAAAATTATTGCATGTGCAAAGGTAGTATGAATTTTTGTTGTTCCATTTGCAGCGGGCATAAGTTGATATTCTTGTGCGGGGGGGAGGGGGGGGAGCTAACAAAAAAATTATACTCTCTTGTTCGCGAGCCCTAAATCTTGTTCATCATACAAATTTTTTTCTGCTAGATGGAGCATTGTTAATCGATAATTAAATATTTCATTTCATTATCACTACTGGGCATAAGATACATCAGAATGCGCACTAGAATGGAGGAAATGTACATGCAAGTGCATATCTGTATTATGTAAGACACCCAGATAGATAGAATCAGCGGATGTTACATGTTTTACAGAACCGAACCATCAGAGAGTATTCGCAATAAATTATCAGTTATCATTAATTGGTTATTTGGTTTCTTCTCTCTTCGTTTATTTTTTTCATTTTTTGTTCTTTCGAGAGAAGAGAGAAATAAAATACTCACTTAAAAACATTTTCAACTTTTTACCATGATTTTGCGAATTATTTTCAAATCATTACATACTTTACACGATACTTACTTGTTCTTACATATCTAATGTAGTAATATAATATGGAATGAGCTTTTCAAGTAGTTTTAGAAGCATTATTTTTAATAAAAAATGAAGGATGAAAGAAGCATCTATTAATGTTAAATTTAAACAGAAATTCTCCCAAAAGCGTTAATCTGACCAACACCAAGATTAGTAAAAGAAAACGCCGAGTTTCTAAATATATGCAAATCTTAGGTTAATAAAGGCTTCGTATAAATTAGTCGTTCTGAATACTTCTTTCAACTCGTAAAATTTCATGACCACAGGTACACAGCATGAATTTAGAACCTACATTTCAATTATCACGATGATAATTCCACATCACTACTTCGGCAATATCCCATACCCCTCCCACCAATCTACGAACCTCACCGAAGCAAGTGCACTGCATCGTCTGCATCTTGAAAACGATGGAAATTCAATATTCATGATGCTCGTCGTTGTTGTACCGTGTGTAACACGCGACGCGCTCATTCATCGAATTCCATCGCAATTACGTCCTCCGTGTACCCGGTTCATCGTCACGTACCGTAACGCCTAATCCGACGTAACTTCGCCACTATTCGCCGCTGCGCTTGAATTTTACGTCATTTTAATCGGCAATCGTAATTTTTTCCTTCTATTTTTAATCGCCATTCCATTGTATTCACCAGTGTAACCCCTTCCGGCGACCTTTTTCATTGTATACTCGCAGCGCGTTAAAATATGCAACGCAAGCGTAACATGTGGTGAAAGCCAGTAGTGCCTTTCATAAGTTGAGAAACATTCAAAACGTTGGTCAATGAAATATCAACCCTTTTGGTGTCGAGGAATCGACGCCTCTGCCACTTTTTCAGACTGTTCACTCGATTTTCACGTAGAGCGAATTTTCTTAGCGATATTATGAGAAGGAAAAGCGAAATTCAATTTTCTGTCAATAACTATGCCCAAATTACCAACCCATGCGGAATACATTTCTTCAATCCAATAGTATAAAAATCATACTCTCAGACAATATTGAACGGATAATGAAATTTTTGAATTCTTCTGGCTTACTCAAATTGATATAATCATTACAACCGTGCCTCTAGCCATAGCTGCTGTACACGGCACGTAAAAAAAAAAAAAGGTACATATAACGATATTAAAGAAGAATAAAAATTTTTATTCCTTTGTAAATTGAATCGAAAATCTCTTTTAGGAAATCAAAAACCATGAGATCCTACAAGTCGAAAAATGACTTAAAAATATCATTTGTGAAAAAACTTCTACATCAGCTTAATATTTCGAAGTTACCAGTACTCTCTCTCGCCCCTCCCCCTTGTAAATTATAGCGCATAGATGAAAATTAAATTCTGAGAATTCGCGATGGTTGGTTTCAAACGTTTTGTAAGGACGTAAAAAATTTACTCCGAAAGAATCTCGTAAAAAAGTTGACGAGCGATTTTTCACTTGGGATGACAATTTTATATGAAAAATGAATAAAGCCTTTTTTGTATACAATTAAAAATACAATAATTTTGTACATCACAATTTTTCCTACAAGTCCAATATCCGCGGAGAAAAATGCCAAAAAAACATTTTTGGCGGCTTTTGGTCCCCTCTACGAATTATACTTGAATATGACCTTCATAAATATGAGAATTATTAAACAAATAAATCTCAAAGAATTATTAAACAAATAAATTTCAAAGAATTATTAAACAAATAAATCTCAAAGAATTATTAAACAAGTAATTCTCAAAGAATTAAAAATTGTCTTATCATCCATAGGAGTCATTTTTTCTGTTTTTTTTTTATTTCCTAGAATAATTTTTTGATTTCCTTCAATGACTAATTTTATATTAAATAATACCCGATTACAAATTTTTTTTTTTATCGGTTAATGCAATTTTTTTCTCTCGACATTTTTTAAGAGTAAGAAAAATACCTCGATATGTACTCTTATTATATTTTCCTGATTATTTCATTTTTATGAAACAATATTTCTTCTTTATGAAAGCTGGTGAAATTTCGTGAAATTTGTTTATTTTTGATTCAAGAGCACTCTTCAAGTACTGATATTTTGAAAATTTGAGTGTGGAATTTTTTAACAGTCGAGTAATTTGAAAGTTCATTCCTTAGAGTTCATCTTATATGTATGTAAAACTTCGCACTCAATTCACCAAGATTAAGACTTAAGGTATATTCACTACAGAATTTAGATTATATCCCTCCTTCTCAAGTTTACTACTCTATAATACCGATAGTTTTTATTGAAAACTCATCTTTGAAAAGACAAATCTAGTGAACAGCCTGTTTTGCGAATTTATATAATTTCTTTCCCCATTATTTATGCAAATAACTACAATTTTCCATTTTGTTAATTGAGTCCCATCGTTAGAGTATTTAGCAACCGGATATTTTTACCATCATGCGACCAATATTAATTTCATAGATTTTTACAATCAAGATTCATTCCAACTTCTGCGGTCTGTTATGCACTATAGTAAAATCATCATTGAAGCAGCACTTGAATCTCGTTATTTTTATTTTTTTTTTTTTTTGGTGCTAAATTTCCAAAAATTCTCATTCCATCTTATACCTCATCATCACCTTTACTGGTACATGTACAGACCGCAGTTTGGCCCCATTATTGAAGAATCGAAATACTTCCTCTCTAGTTTCATATTTACCTCTTTTAATTGATTACTCAATGCTTTGACCTGTTCTTCGAATGTTTCTTCTCTTTGCGTTGCCTAATGCGATTAATCGTTTAGAGAAAAGCGAGTGGAGAAAAAAAAAACAAACAAAACACACGATTAATTCAAACAAGCAAAACCAACTATGTAAAATATAAACAACAATAGTACAAAGTGATCGGTGAATGAATTAATTTAATCGTTAGAATAAGTAAAAAAAAAAGGTACATCGCACACACAGGCAAACAAAACGCATATAATTTCGATCGCTTAAATAAACTACCTCTTTAAGGCGGTTATTCAACGTCTTAATTTGATTCTTATATTCTTCTTCTCTTTGGTTGGCCTGCCCACAAAAATACATTTTTTATAAAGGCGGTATTACCAAGGCGGACACGACGTTACTCCTCACGGTGGTTCACCTTTATCGCGAATACGCGTACGAATGACGAATTTTTCCTAGCTGCTTTTCGTATTCTACCAAAAAAAAAAACTTCTTCGAAAACGAATTACTAGTTTTTTTAATTTCTCCCAAACCACCGTTTCGGTCATTACGCGACCGGCCCGACGTGGAGGACCACGATGGCGATAATTAGTTAGAATTATGAACCGCTTGTAACCACGTCGTAGCCGCGCATTACCAACCAACGCATGAAACAAAAAGTACTGTTACCGTGGTCGCATATTACATTGTTTCGACAACCATCCAGGTATACATACGATACACACACACGACACGCAAATACCTACTAGAACCTATAATCGTTATTATCGTCAGGTTCAAGTTTAAAATAGGTGCTCCTCTTGTTGGCTCGTGTACGCTGTGTATCGGTTCAACGGCCCCACCGTGCCCCCATTTTTTACCGTACCGTCGATTGCCGGTGCCGATGAGTCGTACTGTTCGGACACCGGGTGCCTGAATCTTACGAACGCCCGCTATTTTATTTCGCGGTAAAGGTGAACCATCGCGCAGACTAAGCGAATTCGCGCCTCGTCGCCGCTATTTTTCTCTCCGCGGTGATGTCGATGTAACGAGTAAGAAATGTTCTACGATGACGAATGTATCCAAGTCCCAACATTTATTGGGCTCGGTGAACGAGAAAACTGTCTCTTGTTAATTGTAGACTTCATTAAGAGGAGCATGGGCATTTATGCCCGATATATTTTCAACATGGAGGCGTTACTTTTTTCAAAACAATTTCCAACTGACATGAATATACCTACCTTCGAAGAACATTTCTTACCATACTTTCTAAATAACATGGGAATCATTTAACATTAAATTATGTATCTACAAACATATCTATTGGCATCACTGCTGATGAAAATTTTGGTCAACTTGATGCTGATAAATAGACAATTTAGCATGACCACATGAATGATATGCTAAAATAATATACGCGACTGAAAAATGTTTTCTTGGGGAGCTATAAAAATAAAAGCCGTTGATAAATTCCAGAGAACAAAGTTCAAAAAACAAATTTAATTCATTCGTGCTTTATAAAATGCATTTGTTCATTTAAATGGGTTGAAATATTTTTCAACATGATAAATTAAATTAAATTTATCCATTTTGTCATAGTTTCCTTACTTTATTTAATTTATAATCTAATAATACTAAATTTAAAAAAAATCGAAATAATCGATTTCATCAACAATTGAATGGAGGAATTATCTTTCAGCAGTGTTGCCAACTTTCAATGTTATAAAATAATATTAATTAAACGATGGCAATTTCCTAGTAAATTTTTCTCAACATTTTCATTTCTTGTCCCTTCATTTGTCGACCACGTTAGTCAACTTATTCGTCATTCAAACCAAGGTAGCGCAGCTGGGTGTGACCATTTATAGAATAAGATGTATTTCGTGAACAGTAAAATTTTTCAAGCCGAAGATTTTTGCATGCTTTTAGCATGCCTGTCTCCCCTTTCCCCACAAAAAATATACGAAAATCCTATTTTTAACAATTTACCAAAATAAATACACTACTGAAAACATGAATAGGTACTTCATATTTTTTCTTTTCTTTGGGTGGTGGTGAGGGGAGAGGGGTTCTTGAATGAATAACGCTGTCTTTTCGAGCTAAACAAATAGTTTAAAGGACTTTTTTGATTTTCATCATTATTTGCCCGAATATAAATTTTTTACAGGACCTGCAGGATCGTTGAGACATTAAAGAACTAATTGTGGTTATGATAAAAAAAAATGCTTCTTACTTATTATGAAAGTGGTTTTTTTCTCATAATTTATGAATAAATCGCTGGTTTTAGGGAGACAATATTATTTGAATATTTTTTTTATAGCGTGAAATTTCTTTTTAATAATTTACTAAATTTACATTTTTTTCTCCTAAATATTGTTGGTAAAAAAAAAATGAATATACGACATATGTTCTTATAGGAAATTTCGCGTATCCAAATAAAATGTGAAAACATTTTCCTTCTACGTCTAGCACTTTAGTTACGAAGTAGAAAAAACAAAAATCCTCCTATCACGTATCTATATTATTATTTTTTTAATTGTAACCATAATTAGTTCTGAAAATAGTCACTCTCAGCTCTGCCCACTATCGTTAGAATGGCACATACTGAACAAAAAATTTTCGCAGAACATTTAAATTTTTCAAAAATTTTTTTCTCTTCAAGGCTGTTTCCCACTAGCCCATTTTAGGAGATTTTGGTAACACATTGAGCTTCAAATACTTGAACTTGTATACAGGGCGTTTTTACTTCGATTGGAAACTGAGAATGATAAAAATTTTTTGAGTCATTTTCTGCTCCCAACTAAAACCTTACACATCAGAATAGTTAAAATAATGACCTAGAGAGTCAAAATTTTCTGAGCATATTATCGACATCTTTTACAACTTTTCTCACAATTTCACAATCGATTTTCAAGAGAGAAAAAAATCGATTTCTCTATCCTACACATAAAGTTTGACTTTTCTAGACAAATATGGTGAGGAGATATGGGCGATTTAAGAAATTTCACGACTCAATTTCCCCAACAAAAGCGTTTTTCGCTTCAACTTCCTTTCAAATCGACTCAGGAATCCGAAATTTGAATATACTGGTAATATGACCTTATTCTGTCCTATAAACTTATACATCTTGTCGCAATTAATCATACCAATGTATATTTTACGAAATTTGAGAAATCTTTGGCTATTCGTGCGTTCCTCAAACTTCCATTATCTTTCGTTTTGGGTCTACTTCAACTCAAATTCAATGGTCTAGTCACCAATTAACTCAAATACAGAGTTTGAATTTTTCACCTGGATTTAGTGAGAAAATTAAAAATCAAAACTTCTTCAAAATCACATTTCCTTCCCCCTACTCCCCTCAATATTTACTCGGGAAGCTAAAATTTGAATATATTATGTCTTCATTTCTCTCTGTTATATACTATCAACATCAACTATTTTGAGTCTTTGATAGCCCCTCACCCCTTCCGTAAATCTGAGTGAGGAGCCATTTTGATTCGGATCAAAAATATGAAAATCCTTCCATTACATGATGCTATGAACAATTTCGCACTAATTTTTGAGCCATTTTTATGCGTATCTACTATATCTTCTGAGATGGCCAACTGGCCAATATATATACATATGTACATGTTATAACAAACATTGGCTGACAAACTGCAAAAATATACTTTCCTCTCATACCCTTCTCAACAGTCTAAGCCCCTCTCTCTTCTCAGCTTTGATAGTTCCAACAATGAACCATATAATTCACTAATTACCCTCCATGAATTACAAAAAAGTATTCATGACACAAGACCTGCTTCTGCAGGCTCTGACCATTAACATCGACCTTTCTATTTTATTTTGTGTTGTGGTTATTTTTCTTTCATCTTTTTTGCTCAAGGCCCATGTTTGTGCCCCGTAGGACATGACGGGCACAACGCAAGCATTGGAAATTTCGCTTTTAGATTTAACACTATAAGGACCCTTGAAGATACTTTTTAATTTCCAGTATTTTTTCCATGAAAGCGTCAACCTTCTTTCGATCCCTTTTCCTATATTTATTTCCAGATTTATAAGCTGACCTAAGCAGACGTATTCGCTTACAGTTTCTATCTTCAGATTATTGATTTGTAGGGGTTTTTCTGGGGATTCTTTTGTTAGTAACTTCGTTTTATTAATGTTTATACTCAGACCTGCCTCCCTTCCCTTTTCTATTAATTCTCCAATCATTTCGTTTAATTCGTTCCAGTTTTCTGACATTAATATAACGTCATCCGCGAATCTTGAGTTATTTAGGAATTCACCCTCAATTTTTAGTCCCTTCAACTCCCAATTTAGGTTCCTAAATACTTCCTCTAGGGCACAACTGAATATTAATGATGACATTGGATCACCCTGTCTTACTCCTTTCTTTATTTCGAAATATTTCTATTGTATATCTGTGATAATTCTCGATTGCAATTTTTCGTATAATTTTTTTATTAAATTAGTATAAAAAGGCAAGACCCCTTGATTTGATAAGGCTTTTAACATATATCTGTGGTCTAATAAATCAAATGCTTTTGAAAAGTCTATCATTAAAAAGTGGACACTTTTTTGTGGTATTCGTTGCATTTTTCTATGATTTGATTAATGATGTGGAGGTGGTCCATTGTAGAAAACCCTCTTCTAAAACCAGCTTGCTCTCTCGGTTGCTGGCTTTCTAAGCTGGACTTTATTCTGTTTACTAATAATTTAGAGAAGGTTTTCGCGATTGAGTTTCCTAACCTTATTGGTCTATAGTAATCAATTTTGTGCTTATCCCCTTTTTCAAAGATCTCAGTAACAGGTTAGTTTTTCAGTAAAACTCGAAGACAAATTTTCTTCAACTGAAGATATTTGACTATATTCCTCCTATGGTTTATTGATTATTGATTATCTCAACATGTAAATTAAATTGCCATCGTTTCGTTCTAACAAATAAAGTACTCTACTCGAAGAATTCACGTTGCAACCATCGTGTAAAAAAACTTGATTTTCACCATTCTAATCATTTCAAAATTACACCTCGGAATGCAACGTGACCTTTTGAATGAACTACATTACAGCTGCGGAAGATTAGACGAATTATCCACCAACACATAATACGCACCTTTTCTTCTGATACTTCCAAAGATTTTAAGTTATTACCAACGACGCGTAATTCTTCTTCTAATTCCACAATTTTACTATTACAAACAGAAAACAGTATTAGAACTCGTACAGTTTCAATATTGGCTTAAATGTTGTATAAGCGGCTATGCGAGCGAAGCTTTTATTTTCAAGCAAAAAAAGTCAACAAAAATCCACCACATATACCATTTCAATTATTGTTAGTATAGAAAAAACTTGCAATATACTATCACTTCTAAGTTACAACTAAAATTACGAAAATCAAGAGGACAATGGAATAACTCGAATGTTCGAATATCGCGAACAGACGATACAAAACCTTCTAGGAGATAAAAAAAAAACATGCCGGACACAGAGACACCAAAACCTCCATCATGCATCGGCATCAACACTCCATCTCGAATAAACATCCTATTTGCGGTCTCCGCGCTGAATACGAAATCGTGTCCGTATCGAATAGATAATACAATCGATGGAGAATGAATTGAAAAAAAAAAATCGCCTTCATATACAAAGACACCCCGAAAGAAACGATTTTCGAGCACTCCTAGCGAAAAAACAACCCACGTGCATGCTATGTGGAAAATTGCAATCACATCCGTTACTAAAAGGGAAGGCGAACGTATTGGTACAATGACGTAAACACGACGTCGAACTGGCGTGTACGTAACTTACTCGTCACAATGTTCAGCACGTTCTTCCGCTCTTTCCAAGTCTTGCTCGAGCATATGAAGTTTACGAGAAACCTAAATCAACGTGTAAAACATCATTCGCAAGTGTTATTCGAAAATTACGCTAATCTAAAGGGCACGTCGAGTCGCCGACGCCGTCGACTATTTATTTACCGCAAATTACGAGCGACGCGAAATTCTACCTACAAATATGGTAAAAATCGTAACCTTCGTAGACGCCATACACCGTACGTAGGTATATCGGTGCATACGCAGCCGTTAGCTTTACTCGATCGTCTGTACAACTCGCTCGTTATATTTTTCACTTTTGAAACCACCCATCTTCGTCGCTTTAATTACTTTTTTCCTCTTCGTCTTTTTACCTCGAATTATTAATTACTCGTACACGGTCGCAGTAGCGTCGAATCGACCAGCACGCCGTTAATTGCCTCTTCGTTCTTCGTTCGCGACATAAATACGCGCTCCGCGATCTCTACCATAGTAAAAAGTAAAAGCATATGGGTTATCGTGTCAACCACACCGCAGCTAACAGTCCCCCATAACCACCTATTTTCCCAGTAAACACGTAAACCGTATTCGTGTCATTATATACGGAAAAGCTCGCTAACGAACGCTTCTTAAAAATAAAAATAAATAAAAAAATAATTCCAGCCTCTCAAACGTTCCCTAATGTAAACAAAATCTCCATCAACTTTTCTATACTCGCGGTAAATCGCGTACACCCATTCTTCAACCTATAATAAGCGAGTATACGAACACGATTCAGCTATTTTCCAAGTTCAACGAAACCGAGCTCTTAACGAAGCGACTTCTCGCGTAGGCAGCCAAACACGATACCATAAAATGATAATATTATAATATCGTCGTAATAAACGTTCGCCAAAATTCATATCTGCTCCAGGACACCGATAATTCATCCAGATAATATTCCAGTAGGTAGAAACGAACGCGAAAATAAACGATGAAAAATTAAAATGCCACCCCTTTCGAATATAAAAACCTTACCCTACACAAGGCGACCTCGTGAACATGCAATACAAGAAAATATCATACCATGTTCGTTGCTTGTTATCGATAAAATTCTATCGGATACCGGACATTAGTATCATTTGAGGAAATGTTCTTAAGGCTAGTTCCTACGAACGATAACAGAGTCGATGAATGAGCAGATAATGCTTCATTCGCATTCGAATATGGTCAACAACTTTTCCAGACACGAGCGCATTAATCAAAATCGTTATTTACATAGTCCAATCAGCGTCGTTCTTCGTTCCTTTTTTTCGTTATGTCGTTCTTCCACATTTTTTTTTTGAATTTAATTTTTGAAATATAATGGTTGTCCATTAATTTAGTTCATTTTTTGTCTCGAAATTGGGATTCGTTAACCTAATCATGGTGTTGTAATGTACGTGGTAGATAATTAGCAATTAAAAAGTATAAATTATAAATATCATGAATTTTTCCAATCATTTTTTAAGAGAGAAAAAAATTATTATTCGATAATCCAACTATAAATGTGAATGACTATTCCGGATGGGATGACTGATAAGTATTCGATTTTTATTTCACGTCTGTTTAGTTCTTTCTTTTTTTATTCTCTGAACTATTTTTATTTTTGAATAATTTCAGGCTATTTTCTTCATCTTTAGAGAATTTTATTCAATTTTGGTATTTTTACATCTTCGAACTTTTTCCTCCATTTTTCTTAACTGACTATTTTGAATATTTTTCTGTGCACTTTTTCATTATTGGTATCTTATTTTCATTTTTTTAGACTTATTTCTTCATTTTTAAATTTTTAGAATTTTTTGGATTTTTAAAAAAACACTTTTCGCATTTAATTTTTGTTTCTCGTTCTCATTTTCTTCTTATATAACAGGGCCCTATTATCAAAAAAATTTTTTTAACACAATACTTCAAGTAATAATCAATTAAGCTATTATAGTGCAATCCACGAAACTAAAACCCTCGTGATGAGCACTTCGTAGCCACATTTATTACTTGACGATTATGGAGATGAGAATGTGGTAGCCATATGTTTTTTTGTTGAAAAAAATTTAATTAATGAAGGACGTGCGAAATCGTTCAATTATTAGCTAACAAATAATAATTAAAACGAATAAAAGCGAACCTCCGATGCGAATCACAATTTCATTTCATAATCATACTTGGTTACTTTGAAGAAATTTGGCAACGTTTTCTCTATAAACGCAAAAGTTTCATTTTTTGTATATAAACATAAGGGTCTAGTTTCGTGGACGACACTATAAAACAAAGATATTTTTGAACAACGATTCCGAAAATGTGTACGGTGCAGGAAGGTACCTAAAGTCGGAATTTTTGAAATCAATTTTTGGGCTCAAATAATAGAGGAAATCGAGAGGAACATTTTGAGACCTCGATGAGCATCCTAGGTCGATTTTTCGCCGAGCTAGAGGAATCTGAAGTTAAGAAATCATGATACAAAAAAAAACAAACAAAAAGCTGAAAAAATCGAGTTAACTAGTGAGGACTCTAGTGAGAGTTATTTACTTGATTTTTTCTTGAAATATTGTAGAAGTATAAATTTAAGTTTGTTTGAAGATGGGATCAATATATGTATAAGGCAATGACTAGAAATAATCATAAATATTCAAGGTCAACGTTCACATTTTAAGTGAACTGAGAATAGATTTTTAAATGCACGATTGCACTTCTAACGTAATACTAATGGACAAGACAGAAATACCAATTTAAAAATGCATCGATGATCAGCACGTGCGGTGAAAAAATTCAATTTTTATTTTCAATTATAGCGATTCAAGATCAGTGAGAAAATGAATTCAAAATTAAACTCGCCATTGATGCGATGAAATCTCACGTACATCGCGAGAAAAATCGAGTACTTCGCTAAAAATCGAAAAATTACAATACCAAGTAATCGATATCCAAACATAGCATAGTAAATTTATAGAAACTGAAATAGACAAAAAAGAATAGAGAGGGGAAAAATCTGTAATTCAAGATAGGAAGGAACTACGCGAGAAATATGGACACCTGAACGAAGCTTTCAACGAAACAAGCTGGAATTTAAGATATAAATGAAATATCCACATACTTCTTTAGAATATTGGCGCCCAACCTAGGACTGTTCTTTTTTTAATATGGACACCTGAACGAAGCTTTCAACGAAACAAGTTGGAATTTAAGATATAAATGAAATATCCACATAGTTCTTTAGAATATTGGCGCCCAACCTAGGACTGTTTTTTTTTTTTTTTTTTTTCAAAAACATAACATTCAATAACATATTAATATATCCTACAAGATACGAGCTAGAATCATCGAAAAGAGGAAACAAAATGGTCCATTATTTTTTCAAATTTGAATAGAAAAATGTTGCTGAAGATTTAAGTAAACCAATCTCCTTTTTTCATGAGTTCATTTAGAAGCCATGTGAAAAAAGCTTATAAAAAACAATCATATTTCGTCATCTTTTTTTCAACACAATTTGATTTTTCACTCGAGTCCCTTTCACCAAATCGATTTGGTAGTGGGATTAAAAGAAATATCATTCAAAATTTTTCGAGCGAGATACCTCTAATTTTCCGTAAAGAGTGGTTTAAAAATTATTCCGAAAAATTGTATTTTTTTCTCATTCCTTAACTGTATTTTTTTTTTTTTTTTTTTTGGCAAATTGATATGCGAAACAATAAAATTTTTAGTGAGAAAAAAATCCATCTATCAGTGTTCAAAAATTATTTCCACTCCGATTTCAATTTTATATATTTTTTTCGGCTTTCATCTCACTTTTGTAAAGCCAAAAAAAAAAAAAACTAATTTCATCTCGTAGAATCAACCCCTCTAGGTTCCCTCCTCACCGGTCTTCCGAAACCCGCCAATTTTCTAGATAATATCACAAACATTCGCAAAATCATGAACCACAACACCATTTCAAATATCATATCGTACGGACTAAAAACTAGGGCACGTTTTCTGGACCATCGCCAACATCAAAATACTATACACAACTCCGCGAACACGATCCACCACCAACAGGTTCTAAATAAAATTCAAGCCCATACCGCCACCTCAGCATACACCGAATTAAATGCTACAATATATCAACCATTTCGATATACGACCTAAATAATAAACTAAACGTCATCAAGAAGCGTAATACATAATAGAAAAAGCAACGTAAGCATCGAAGCCGTTAGCGAAATAACCGTGAATGGGGCAAAAAACGCTTACGATTCGCCGGATTCTGCTCTCTCTTCTGCGCGCTCTAAATCGGCTTCAACCATTGCCAATTTACGGGCGACCTAAAGTTTCATAGAACATAATGTTAATAAAAAATAATACTTATCATAGGCGTAATATTTACATTGCGCGTTAATATTTTCAACCTTTACTTAATTCCTCACGACACACGTACACGAGCATGTACACATTGTACAACAGTAGTAGTCGCATCAATGAGACTATGTAGCGGTAGCGATTAAATCGTAACAATAACTCGATTAATTAAGCCAATAATAACGAAAACTATACTAGGTTAGTTCAATGTCTAATTGATTGTCCTAATCTAAATTCGAGTAGGTAATCGTACGTAAACAGATGGACAACAGTTACATCGTACTCGCTAACGTATTTATAACTAACGTAAGACGTAACAATATTTTTGTCAACTGTGCCATAATTTTTTCCAAGAGAGGGCGAGGAAAACAAAACGATTTAAATAAATTTTTTCAGTATAATCGATTGGTTTTTTCACATTCAGTCGATTTTCGATGAATAATGAATAAATTTTTTGAATCAGTTATGACTGATCGTGTGAATCAAATAATCGAGGGAAAATTATCCAACATTTTCTAGATACCAATGAAACGAAATTTTCCCATTTTCAAGGTATGAGTTCACCACAGATTAGATATTTCCACTGAATCACAGAGTGTCCAGATCATTCCTTATCAATTTGACCTGTCCTTTGATCTCATGTTCTGAGATTTCGCTTCTATTTTTTTCTTTTACAAGTTCTTGCCATAGAAGTAAAAAAAAATCATTACAAGCCACCCCCTCACCCCACCCCCGGGGTTCCTTAGGGGAAAAACGATTTCAAATTATTGCAAAATTTACATAGACATAAACAGTATTCAAAAAAAAATTTTGCTAGTTTCGTAAAACTTTCAAAAATCGAAAGCTGAACTTTCACTTCTAAAAGTTCAACTTTCACAGCTCAAAAAATGATTTCTAGAAAATTTGAAAAAATATAAACAAATACTTCAATACAATGTCTCCCTTTTCGCGATATTTTTAAAATGTTCATGAGATGTAGTAATGGATGAATGATGTTCTGGAATTTTGAAACAAGATGAATGCAAGATACATAATTATTATATTTTCAATGTTTTTACTTCATTAATAAAACATTAAAAAATTCGAGTGTCGCAAATGAAAAATTTACAAATTAAATTTTTGAATTACAACCCACAGCAGTAACCAAACTCTAAGGCTGCAGACAAATTTCAAAACTTTTCATGAACATTTTGACGTGTCAATTCAGTCAGAAAATCCTTTTTTTTATGTATGTATTTCTCCGAGAAAAATCACCGAATCTTTTTATAGTCTCTTTTGGTTCATTCTAGTGTACAATCAGAACTACTCGTAGTTGTGGAGAAGAGAAGAACTAAAAATAGTCTCCTAGCTTCCTAGAAGACCATGAAATTTATCTCATGGAGTGCACACTAGCATGGGTCAGTCAAATTTTTCATTTTTCAAAAAGTGAAGGGGAAGTGTCACAATGGCTGCAAATAATCTCAAAAGAACGTCATAAAAATTTCAGTCCCCTAATTCAAATTTTTGACCTATCCCCCACCAAATAAGTTTGAAAAAAAAATTAATGAATTTTCGAGAAATTAAAAATTTTTTACGTTCAAACTCATATTTCGTTATTCAACAAAATAATGAGAAAAAATTTTCACCTTCAATTTCATATAAACTTTGGAGATCTAAACCGTTTTAAAACACATTATTATTTCGTCATACAAAGAATGGAAAAAAATTTTTACCTCCAATTTGATGTGAATTTTGGAGATCTAAACCATTTCAAATTTTTTTGTAAAAAGCACCAATTTTGATCATTTTCAATGCACAACCGACAAATGGAAAATTTGTAGGTTGTGCATACAGCACTGACTCAGTTTAGGCTTTTTCGGATTCAGAAGGCAAAATATGCT
The DNA here is from genome assembly GCA_009761765.1 of Phenacoccus solenopsis. NCBI lineage: Eukaryota > Metazoa > Arthropoda > Insecta > Hemiptera > Pseudococcidae > Phenacoccus > Phenacoccus solenopsis. The sequence continues at coordinate 11,233,691 of CM019752.1, forward strand.
CGATTTTTGTTCTATAAGGGTTCCTAATGTTTGAGCTTTTTAATGCTGAAACATTTATAAAAAAAAAAAAAAACATTTTAAAGCAAGAATATGATATTATTAAATGCTGTTTGTTGCTCAGACTAAGCACAGAAACATCACTGATTGGATTAGAAGATACGAGTAAGAGCACATTGGCCAATATGAAGTATGTCTCTAGAGAGAGACTCCTCCACTCCTGTTGCTCCCTAAGGGTGTATTGTGTAAAAGCTGAAAAATGTGTAATGTAATTTAGCAGCAGAATCAACGAAGTCATTAACGATTCACCTATGTTTTGTTATCTTTCAACACTGCTTTTGAGAATCTAATAATTTAATAAATTCAATTTTTCATGCAATTCAATATTAATTTTTATATTTTATTCGGCTGAATAATCGATGAGATCAATGTAAATTATTATTCCCGCCTAAGGATTCAAATTTATCGACAAATTTCTCTTCTAAAATGAAATGCTGCAAAACGCCCATTTCCACCATAACCTAACTGCATTACAGTTAACACTTCATGGCACAGTTGACATGAAATATTCCAACGATAAAACTCGTAAGCATTAAGGTAACGAGAAAAAACCCACAACAAACAAAAATCATTAGTTTAAAACGTGAAATCACGCATAAAAACTCGCAAATCCCTCGCAGGTAACTACCATACCAAACGAAAGGAACGCGTTAGTACAAATGGTAGAAAAAAAATCAAATTCTTATTACAATAACGGTACAATGCTTATTCCTAATTCCGAAAAATACAGCGGTAATAACCTTGACTAATGACTACGGCGGAACTGGGTACTACGTCACATCGTACTGGATAACAGGGTGCTGCAACATTTTCACCGAAAAGTGAAAACTAAAAATCCGACTCGGACGATGCGTCAGGTCGAAGATATTCTGAAAAACGCTTCGTGAAGAATGAAATTCCGACGCGTAGGTAATATTTCACGCGCCTTCGTAGGCGTGTGCTGGTTCGGCACGGCCACGGCCGGCTCGAGTGTATAAAAAATGCAACGTTAAACCGAACATAATCGTTTAACATCTCTGGCCATCATTTCAGCGCATATTCCTCGTTTAATCGTCTTGTGCGCTAATTGATACGTAATTCGTACTTGAAACCAGGAGCACGCTCGTTATACGCCTGTTACCACCAAATTTACCAATTTTTATTCGCCCGTTACTAATTGAAGATCTTATTGAGCTGAAATTGGCGCTGATGCCACGCCCAGCTTGGTCGAATGGCGAGAAGAGCTGCGCTGATGTTATGATATTACATCCCTAACAAAGTGATCTGTAATGATGGAATTTTGGGGAGTTAAAAAAAAAAAATAATAGCTATAGACTATCCGATTTGGTCTTCATACGAGAGTTTAAAAAAAAAACAATAGCTATAGACTACCTGATTTGAGGAGAAGTCGGAGAAGGGGGGGGGTCTGCATACAAGATTTAATATAAAAATGATAGCTATAGACTACTACATTTGAGGAGAGGTAGGAGAGTGAGGGTCTTCATAGTTTATCAGAATTTTTGGTACAAATACAGAGTGTAGGGTGCCATTTATTTTTTGGAATTGCATTGTTTATTAATGATGTCCTTCCCTAAAATGTTAATTTGGGCTTCAAATGAAACCACAAGGAATTTCAGCCCGAAAAAATAATTTTAGTTCCTTGTGCTTCGAGCTTACAAGATTCCAAAAATTTGAGATTAAAAAAAAATTTAAAAACAATATTTTTTATATAATTATTTTTAAATATTACATTTTGTGTATGGAAAGTTCAAAAAAATTTAATGGACAATTTCTTCCAAAATATACAAACAACCCCTAACTTCAAAAATATTGTTAAATTCCTTAAATTGAGCAATACATCAATTTAAATTAATGTACACTTTTCAAGTCACTAATGATCATTAGTGATTGATGTGACTTTAAAAAATTAAAATAAAAATAAAATATAGATAATTAGATATTTTGTGAGAAAATTCACATTTTGAGAGCCCCTGAAAGACGAAAATAGGCTAAAAATAATTTTTCAAGTCCCAAGATGCTGAAATTAAGCCTACATTCCATATTTAATCGTCAAATTCTCAATTATCTCTCTATATATTAAAATCAAAATGAAATCGGTTTTGAGATGCGCGCGCATCCTTGTTATGAATAGCAGGTATACAAAGGGAAAAAAGGTTGTAAATTTTAATAAAAGCTTTGTACATAGGCGAGAGCAAGGGTAAAGTTGTAAAATTGTTTAAAATGGGAGGTATACAAAGGTATAAAGGGGCAAGCCCATCCTAAAAGGAAAAACTCTTGGTGGCGGTAACAAATAAGAATAAATTGAGTTGTGCAGTTTGGAATGTAGCAATACTCATCTGATAAAATGACTGTTTTTTCTTCATTTAATTTTTATTGCGAGCCCCGAAGGGGCGAGTAGGCATTAGTTTTTACATATAAAAATAAGTGGCAGTAAAATATACACGAATATTTTCTTCCCATCTCGTAAAGTGAAGGGATGTGAACGAAAACCACTGAAAATCCGCTAAGAGTATTTGTGTAAATACGTAAAAATACTTTCTTTGGATTTTCCATTTGACTCAAAATGGCGGTTCACTCAAACATCGAGAGAATCAAGAGGGTACCTAATGCTTCAAAATTTTTGATCATAATCTCGTATGGAGAAACAAGTTGAGAAATCAACAAATCTTGATTTAGCTTCCCAAGTGAATTTAGAGGAGTCAGAGCAAAAAACAACTTTTTAAGGAATTTTCCAGTCATGAAATTTCTAAAAATTTTTTATATGTCCTTACTAAATCTACTTAAAAAGCTTTGAAGTTCATGTGTAAGATGAGTTGAGGGCCACAATGGTGACCCCTTGAATTTGTGTCAAAATAAATTCAAAATGGCGGAAGGGGTAAATCTGAAGAAGATTTGAGAATTCTCAAATAGCTTGAACTTGGTAAATATAGACTTATTCATGATTACTAGGAGTAAGAGGTATACTATACTCCAAATCCACCTTCACAGATGATGTTGAATGCGAGAAGAAGGGGCTGTCGTTTTTAAAATGTGGTGGGGAGTAAACAAAAGGCCGAAATTTCTAGATCATTTTCACTTCATAAAGAGGAATTAAATTATCAACACATTCTCAATGAATTTTGGAAGAGACTTGACTCGAAAGATAGATTTGGAAGGGAAAATGAAGTTGCGCAAAATTATAAAAATGACCAAAATATTCGAATTTTGGCTTCTTTGTTGGCTTTGGAGGAAATTTTGGAGGCTAGATCACATGAAAAAATTTTATAAATCGACCTCATCTTTTCACGAAATGTACTACGAAAGCTAAAATATTGTGTATAGGGTTAATCACTGATTATGGACAAGAATATAGTTCTTTGAATTTTGGTCAAAATGGATGTAAAATGGCGTATGTACAAAACTTGAGAAATGCTTGAATACCTTCAAATAGTTCAACTTTGATAAATATCGACTATTGGACTCATATGAATATCTGAGATAAGCATTATGCTATATATATACCGAATACAAGAGGGGAGAAAGAGGGGTTATTGTCCTCGAAGTGTGGTGAGGTCAGCGAAAATTCGAAAAATGTTCATCATAACTTCATACGAGTGAAAAAAGTTCAATTACCAACGTAATGAAATTTCAGCTTCCAAAGTGACTTTGGAGAGAAGTTTTTTGAACTATGCATATACATCAAGCGTACTTAGTGTTTACACGAAGGGTTTGTTAGTACTATAATACGACTTCTGAATTTGGATCAAAAATGTTAAAACTGCTAATGGTCAAAATTTGAGAAAAGCTTGAGGATCCTCAAATAGCTAAAATTTGATACATACGAGCTTATGCTTTCCTGTGGCAAAAAGTACAACATTGCTATGGCGAGGATTGGTTAAGTAATGAATTTCAGTCTCGGTACTTGGTATGGACGTAAAAAGCTTAACAATATTATCTGCAAGTGTGAACAAACCCTGATAAAAAATTTAGCTACAGTAAGAAAGCATGGCAGCTTATTTTTTTCCGCTGCATATTTCAATCTTAAGAATACCCAATTACCCCTCCTCTTTCACGCATGAGTGTCACTATAGACGTCATTTATGCGATAAACCGACGAACTAATCATCTATTCGATTCGTAAAATGCTTCGGGGCGAAGAAGGCCAACAAAAGATCATTTAAACGATTGTCATCGATTCATCGCCTAAAACCGGTTTCTTGAGCTTAATTGTTAAAAGATTCCTTCTAGAGTTACCTTGATGAAGGTATGATATTCGATAGTTTTTCACGAGCTCCCTTCGATTTCAATTTTTTCCCACATTTTGCCAAATGTACCAGTGTTCTGATCTTCTAACCGAAATACTGGTGGTAGGTTTCGAATGTTAATTGTATTACGTAATTGAAATCACGTCGCGGAAACGATAACGTAGCATTTGTTACGGTTATACTCATTGGTAATATTAGAAATTAAATAGAACATCACTCTCGTACTCCTATCTACGAACTATTCTTCCTCTTGTGTACGTGTAGATCATACAGAGTGCAAACCTGCACTTATTATGGGCATTGAGAAGGTTACGTGATGACTCGAGTTTCACTTTCAGCTCTAACGGTGCTTTATATGGTTTTGTGAAAAATTTCAGCGATACCATTTCCATCAGTGATACTCTCGATCTCTTTCAACCCTGTATTCTCGAGCAGTTCAGTCTTATCGAATTATTTCGAATCTCGAGATTACATTTACATCGCACATAAACTTCATCACATTCTATGTTAATTAGCGAACACGTAATGAGCTAACTTCCCCATGAGATTATTTATATTCGATGATATCATTCGTTCGCATATTTCTTCGAACGCATCACTCAAATCAATATAAATCATGACCAACTACATCGCATGGCAATATTGAAATTAATTTCATATACCACCTCACAATCAATCAAATAACCTTCAAAACTCTCCCTAATCACTCGTTGGAAATTAACGTATATGTGGACGCTTCCACAATTCCGACAAATCGTTGTCGCCTCCAATGAGTAGGAAAAAACGGGGCGATCGTTTCCAATACCTTTATCGAATGCGAATACACCCTTTTGTCGTTATACAATGTACATTCAACAATGGACCAATTGATTAATAAAACTGGTTCAAGTACAACGCTTCGACGGAACAAAATAAATTAACTTTAATGATTATGTTAATGATCTGAAGCGGCACGAAAATGTACACGTTGTATGGTTTCCAGCACCGCTTCGCCGTAGAATAGATAGAGGCTGTTCACTCACATGTTACCCGTATATTTCGATGTGTTATATTAAACCTCCCCTTTACCCGATCCTTTTTTTACTCATATCCTATTCTGGTGCTCTGAATGAGCGGCAAAAGTGATTTTTTTTTTCAATTTTTTCATAATTAAATTTTATACATTGTCTCGTAACCATAGACTAATCTTGTATGTTAATTTGCCTCATCCTTAGAGATCGATGATAGAGAATAAATAAATTATCAAATGAGTCCAATTGACATTTTTCATTGAAATAATCATTAAGCAACTGCAAACGCTGGTTAGAAAATAATTCTCCATAAAAATGTATTGGAAAATATTTTTATTTGAATTTTCCTCAAGAACTAGAAATTTTTTTTTTGGTGCCGTGTGCTGCGACTAGGGCCAGAGGCACCTCGTTTTTTTTATCCATGGATTAGATTCTATGGAATAGGTTTGTTAGTTTTAGAAAAGAGAACTCTCGTGGAGTAGATGATTAGATGATTGTTGTCTGAAATTTCTGCTAGGTTGGTTGGTAGTTGAAGTTTGGATCGGGCGTTTACGTAGATGAGGCATGATAGTAAAATGTGCTACTGGTGAGTGGGGTTTGGAATCTGCGGCATATTAGAGGAGGTTGTCTGTCAAAAAAGTATGAATGGGTGAGAAGGCTGTGTCGCAGTCTCAGAGGCGTGAGTACCACCTCTTCTCTCCTCGAGAGTTGGGGCAGGGGACGGGGTGAGGTGGAGTTTCGGATAGCGCGAAGCTTGTTTGATGATGAGGTATTTCTCCAGGTGGTTTCCCTGATGGAGTTGATTGTTGATTTAAGATAAATTTTGAAATCTTGGGCGGGGATAGGGATATTTGGAAATGGAAATTGAAATTTTTATAAAGACTTTTTTTGAACAACAAATTAGAAAATGTTAAAATTCAATTTAGTTTTAGGGAAAAGTTCAATTAAAAAAAAATCTCCCATTACATTTCGTATGAAACATCGTACAATTTTTCAATCGAGATTTTTCCCTTCATCACACGTAATTTTTCCATCAGCTGATGCTTTACCAGCGCAATCTAGCGACCGTGAAAAGTACCAATAGTACATATATGCGCGAAAAATGTCATCTCAGCACGTCATTATTTACGTTTATCATATTAGGATCAAAATTCGAAAATGTTACGATTATTTGAAAAATTCCAATAAAATTATTCCTACATGAACTAAAAAAGTCTCCCTCAGTATGTGTATTTGGTGATTCCAAAACTAACAGAAATTCGAATCGATAATTTTCACGATATTTGATGGTTTAAAAATATATTTTTAAATTAATTTCCGAAAGACCATACGTCATGTGTTTTCGGAAACGACTGAGAAAATGGTTAATTTACGAGTAGATTGTATATTATAGGTTGGATTTCATCACTTCCATCAAGGGTTTCCCAAACTTTTTATGTTTAGCAAACAAAAGCGATTTATTCAATTCCAAAAAATAATCTTTCCCGAATTTTTCTATGAAAATTTAGTTTTTCAGTTTGGAAAAGACTCAAAATCATGAAATTTTTTTTTAAATGGTCAATTTAAGTGGCATCTGTAACTACTATTGGTTTTTTTTTTCAGTGGCGTAAAAAACCAATAGTAGTTACAGACGCCATTTAAATTAACCATTTAAAAAAAAAAAAAAATTTATCTCATTGTCTTCGAAGTATATAATTTTGATTTAAAATATAGTTCCTTCTGATCTGAAATTTTTTCTGAAATAAATCTGACTTCATTGATTTTTTTTTTAATATGAGGAGCGGGTGGAGGTAGAGTCGAGTTGAGAGTTTTTTGAAAAATTGGCAAAAAGGTAGAGAAAAAGTAGTGATTTTTCAACAAAATAATCCATTAGATACCTTGATGTAAAAAAAAATTGACTCGCCTTCGCCCCGTTCCCCCAATCCAATGAAAAAATCATATCTACAGTTGATCATTGAGTGTCAATTCAATATTAAAACATTTCAAATTTTTCCAACAATTATGGAATACTATTGAAATAGGAGCATTTTTCAAAGAGCTATAGTTACATTGAAATATTTACTTAATAGGAGAGTAACTCTTATAAATCGTTTAGCAGCCAAAATTCATGAATGGGGCTCTGGACAGAAATTATTTTGGTACAAGACAAGACTTTTTTCTTGAGGGGAAAGGAGGGGAGAACTACATTTTTTTTATAATCCAAAAAAAAAAAAATATATGACAAAAAGTAAAAAAATAATACCATTTCTATAACAACATTTCCATCTTTTTTAGATTTTGTACTTTCAATCTATTTCTCATTTTTTCAATCGTGAAATTTTTTTTTCATTCCTTGTTTTTTTTTTTTTAATTAATTCATGTTTTTTTAAAAACAATTTTTGAGCCGTTTACGCCTGATTCTTTTTTTAAGGATATTATTATTTTTTGAATTTTTTTTTCAAGATAAGATCTAATTACTTCTTTACGAATATTTCAGTTTCATCAAGTATCACAATTGTGTGTACCCTGAGTAGGTAACCTTTAAAATAATTTTTTCTAATCCTTCAATGAAAATTTAATTTTTCACCAATATTCATTTTATTTTAATTCTCCAGCCATGTTTATCGTCAAGTTCTAGATAAATTCGAACAGAGGGCGATACTTGGTTGTCACGTTGTACTATATGAAGGCGAATTACTGGTTCATGATTATTTCATCAGTTATACTTCCCTTTCCGTTACAACTCGTGAGTCGTAACCTCCACCTACTACATAAATTCCAGAACACACGTGTACAGGTGAAAATCCACCGTGAAGCGCTATTTCCTAAATTTCAAACCTATTCCACACGATAGATTTCGGTTACACATTCGCAGTGCCCTTCTTAAACATGTCTGTTTCGATACATAAATCGAATCACCTCCATCGTAAACGATCACATTTCATTTCGAGTCGTCAACTTGAACCAGTGATTACAAAAGGATTTCACATTTATCGCAAATAATCAGCGCAGCAAATCACGCAATTTCGACGAAGCTAAAGATCGTTAACCCTTTGAACAGCGTGTTGCTTCGTATACGAGCACCAACAATTGCAACCGTAGGGTACGACATAGGTACCCCGGTTATAACGTTTTCGTCGTCGTCGTCGGCGCCACATAGCAATCGATAAAGGCGTTTTCAACCTCGATAATTGCATTTAATGCACGCTTTTTCCTTTCTTACCAAGTTTCAATGTCGAATGAAAACGAAAATATATACCAATATTTTTTCACTTTTATTGAAATGCGAACAAAAAAATAAATAAAAATTATACATCGATGAAAGTTTATTAGAAATAGTAAATAACTTATAAAAAATTTAAAAATTCAACCATTAAAAAATAAATATTATTGCCATAATTCGTATATACTATGCATATATACGTGTAATAAATAATAAATAAATAGGTTTATTTCTTGTAAAATAAAGAAATATTCCAAAATAAAATAATCACGTTATAAACGTTACTGAAAAAAGGTGCGTAAAAATTTGATTATTTTGTTAGCATCCGTTAAGAAAAATATAAGGTAACTTATTAAAATAAACCCTCGGAAAGTTCATAAGCTCTTTATCCGTACAGGATATACGTTTGTTAGTATTGTACTAATTAAAATTAAATAACCAAAAAAAAAAAAAAGAAAAAAATTCACCGAATATAATTTATAAAACTATACAGATACAATTATCTACTCGTATCGGAATTTTTGGCGTACGAGGACGGATACGAATATCTAAATAGAACGCTCCTTCGACATCTTTCGCTTTTACGCGATCACCCATACGTATCTCCGTAGTACCCAATTACCGCCGTATCATCGAGTTCACACGTGAACCCTTCGATCATCGATACACACAATACGTAAGATGTAAAAGTCTACGAGTACATCACACGCGCACAAATAACGTTAGCCAAAGCAAACCACACGCACACGCTTTCCATACAATGTTATTTATACGAAAACAACGAACGTATAAAACCATCTATCACCTCGTCGTATTTCTTATCCGCTTCTTCGGCTAAGAAACGAGCCTCTTTCAACTGATTCTCCAGAGCGTCCATACGCTCTTCATCGGCTAAACTGCGGTTCTCTAAGATCTTCCTCTGACTACACCGACGATCGACGAACGGCAAAGGAAAAACATAAAGATATCGCATAAGAATACGCTTACACGTTCGCCGAGTATTAAGAAAACAACTCGTAAAGAGTACAAAAGATCACGTAAAAATTCAAGAGTATTGAAGGGGGAACAGAATTGCACGCCAGACCGATGAATGAAGTAGAAAGAAATTTTTTTAATGTACAAATCCGAGTTCAACTCATACACGAGTTCGCTCACAATGACGTCATCGGTAAAATAACTGTAAAATGACAAACCTGAAATTTTTACAAACTAGCAATCGGAGCCCATTGAGTCTAAGTGCGAGAGGTTGATGAACTTAGTGCCGAAACGAAATTGAACGTAATGGAAAAAAATTTCGGAAATTAAAAATTAATTAACATTTAATTACCAAATTCCGTTATGAAGCCGAAACACGAGCGAGACGTTTTAATGAAACTTTAAAATATTGAACAGACGTCGATGACCAACAATTTTTTTGCATAGTTTTTAACTGCTTTCACCCCTCTTCCCTTTTTATACTCGATAAAAATATATCATTTCATTTTTGAATATTTCTACTCAATTTATGAATCATTACAGTAAGAAAAAAAATTATTTAATGAGGGGGGAGAGGGAGCAAGTGGTTCTGACTCGCAATAACAGATTTAAATTTTTCCCTTTTTCTTCTCGTGAAAGAAACATTTGAACCGACTGTTTTCTTCGGAATCAAAATAAAAAATATTGATATCAATTTTTTTCGAAATTTTTTAAATCCAAATTTTTCATTGAAATGTAGTCCCTCTCCCTCTTCTCATCGACAAAATATCAAATGAAGAATTTCGATTAATATTACCACTAAGACAGCCAAAAATACTGAAAGGACTAATTACATGCAAATTTAATAATTTAAGGGGAAATATGAAAAAAAAAATCATTATTTTTTTTCTTGCATTTCAACGCTTGAGGAATTTCCTCACTTCAGAACGCTGCAAAAAAATCCCCAAACAAGAGTGAAGCCCACATTTTTCAACGAACTTGAACTTGATTTTTTCCCAATTTAAATTTCTCAATTAATTCTTACTTTTTCAGCAATTTCGTAAATCGCGTTGGTAATTAGGCGAAGGAGGGGGAATTACAATTCCACGATAAAAAGATTTACAAATTAAAATTTAATTTTCGCAATAACTAAATGTGTACTTAATTCAGTTCAGTATATGAACTTACACGGGCAGCATCAAGGGTATATTAATGTGATGGGTTTTGAAATATTTTGGCAGGTCTACAGCCAGGGTAATGGGTGGGGGGGACTTTTTTTAATGAATGAAACATTGCAATTTTTTGCTATTTTTGAGTCAACTACAAAACGGAATATAAGACATTTCTCAGGGTTTTTTGTGATCAACTACTAACTGGCGCACTCAAAGGGAGGGAGGGAGGGGGACTTTTAAATTTTTTTTCAAACATATTCTTTTCAGTAAAATTCAAATGTGTTTTTTTGTTTATGATGAAAGTGTCGAAAAAATTAAGATTTTGAATCAAAAGTATTTTTTTTTATTTTTTATTATTCTTCACAAAGTGAAAAATCGACAAACATTTATCATTTTTTTTACTGCTACAGCGACAATATTTGGGTAAAATTTTATGCTTGTTTTTATTTATCGAGAAAGGAAGGGAGTAAACCTAGGCCTTCTAAAAATGTTTCAAAAAGATAATTATCACTTTTGTAAAACTGTTAAGATATCACTCAGACACTATGTCCATGTTCTCAAAAATTAAAATCAAATTTTCAAGGAAAAATTTATACGACAGAGCAGAGACCTGTATCATGTATAAGCGGAGGGGAAGGCGTGGGTTCAGGATTTTGGGTTCTTGAGACAAATGAAATGACTTCATATGCAAACTTGAAAACAAAAACTATGGTTAACTACAAAAAGAATGGAGAAAATCAAACAAAATTTTTTGAATTTTTTACCATTAATTTTCAATGAATTTTTAATTGATGAATTTTTTTTTTAATAATTTTATTGAGCTTTTGCCAAGCATAAGGTTTATTTAAGGTTGAGAGATTGAATTTTTTCACCTTTCTCTTGACTTTAAAATACTACCTTACGCAAAATACATATGAAAATTTTTTAATTTTTAACCCTTGAAAATCGTTATTTTGTCGTTTGAAAAAAAAAGTTATTAAAAAAATTTCTTCTTTGGATTTTACAAAAATGAAAAATTTTTCATTTCAAATTTACATGACCAAAAAAAATTAAAATGAAACAGGCCATCGTAATGATTCGTTCAAGATCACCCCTCCCGAAAAAAATTAATCCAATAAATTCCCCTATCATACGACAATATCGAACTGGCGTCGCGGTGGCATTTTCGTACACCGCCGAAGGCCTTCCGATCGTAATCGTCGTATTGTCGATGGGCCGACGAGATGACACGCCGTCGTTTTCCCAAGGACGTTTTTGTCCAATCCGACGAACTGGAAATAGACAAATTATATTTCATCTGGTCGGGCGCGCAATTCCGATTCTATAATTCGCGCCGTTTACGGCGACCATGATAATCAAATCGTTTAATGTCGTAAGTCATAACCCTTCGTTCTTACTTTCCGGTAACTTATACTACCTTAATAATTATTATCACATACGGATACGATTACATAAAACATAGAATTAATTTAAGAGAATAACGATGAAAAGTAAAAAAAAAAAGATCATCAATAACAATTTACCATTAATGTAGACGGATCAAAGCTACCTAAAGTACCCTAAAGCTATAAGCTAAGCTATGTATATCACGAATTGTAAAATCTCCCCCCTTAATTGGACTACCAGCATTTTTCTACGATGGAAGGAAAAGACGAAAGATTAAATGAAAACGGTAAACACTAACGCTATAGACCTAAGAGTCACTCGTAATACGATCATTAATAACAATAACGCTATTAAACTTTAATTATCCTGCTTGAGATGCGTTTAACTGCCTATTTTTTTTAATTACTCTACTCCTATAACAATGTATAAACGCCTATAAATGTATGTGTAAGTATTATCACTATATTACCGGTATCACCTACTACAAATAATTACGCAGCCTCTGTCGCGCTACTGTTGTACGGAGACACCCTTTGTGTTAGTTTTTTTTTCATTCGTTTTACGCCTCGTTTAAAATTAATCGATAAATATTAACGCTTCGTTAATGTAGTTACCTCTTCGTATTTTTTGTCAGCTTCTTCGGCGATAAGTTTCGCTTGAGCAAGTTGCGTTTCTAATATGGCTACTCTATCGTCTTCCATGTTGGTTCGATTTTCCAGAGCTTTTCTTATCCTTTATACGGGTTAGCAAGCAAAACAAACACACGCTTAGGGTACATATTTTTACACAGTACGATCAACTCTACGTTATTAAACGCTTCGACGGTTATCGCCAGGGGTGGCGGGAAATGCCGCGCCTATTTGGCTAAACACGAATAATTCAAGATTTTAAAACATCATCCGCGTTTAATTTCCCCCTTTTCTTTTTTTTCCTTTCATTTCTTGGCCCAACGAATACGAATAATAAGCGCGTCACCTTCGTCGTCAGGGCACCTGCTGTTAAAACTAATTCGTCGTCTCATCTCCTACCTCTTTCCTTTCTTTTTCGGTGTTTCTTTTCCTTTTCACGTATAAATCATGTCGAAGACGTGTATATATTAAACGCGAGTCCCGTGTACACGAGTTAATTGGGAAATTAAGGTTTTCACAAAAATGCCGACGTAGGATGTCGCATCGGCTGAGAATAGGAAGTCGTTTGTAACCTTCGACCTACCCGTTACGGCGAGATTTTCGAAAAGACGTTTTCCAAAAGTTAATTTGATTTATTGACCTATATTTTCAAACAGTATTACATTTTTTAGGCTTTTTTTTTTTTTTTTTTTTATATATTACAGCCTAACTGATTTTGAGAAAGAGGTGGATATTCATATTTTTTGCAGTTCAAACCATTCGTTTCTATATGCAAATGGCCAATCTTTTTCCGTACATTAGTGTTCAAAAATACACGTAAAAAAAATTTTTTTTTTTTGCTCTTCATTCTAATAAATGGACATTTTACATTGAAAATATACTACACAAATTTTCATATGAAAAAAAAATCATAATATATTTTTCGATGAAAATATTTCTAAAATTAGAGAATATGATCAAATTTTTTCGAAATTTTTTTTTTTTCATTTCTCGAATTAACAAGCTGTATCTACGAAATGTATTCGGAGATTACTTTTCTTTTCCATAATAAATTAATTTTGCTATAATTAAGCGAGTTTTTTATTTTAGTTTTTTTTTTTTTAATACTATCCCCCTCTCTTATACTTCCCCAAATTTGTTTTTTTTTTCAACTAATTTTTGAGAAACAATTTTTTTTTAATGAAATAGAATAATAATAGGGATTACGAACTTGATATTTACAAAAAAAAAAAAATAAAATAAAATAAAAAATTAAGGCTGAACCAGCCTAACATACACATTTCCAGGACTCCGTAATGCAAATAAGTGAAATAAAAATTACTCAAAATTTTCTCAGAAGATTTTTTTGCGAAAATCTAGAAGTACTGTATTTCGCTTCACAGTAAATTCATGTTTCGTTTTTTCCTTTACATTTCACAAGCTGCCTTCTATTACGAAAAACTGACCCTCTTCCACACCCTCTTAGCTCAAAAAATCTTTACTCAAGTCTTTATAGAATCTGAACTAGGTTAAATAAAGTTTCTATGAAATTACAATGGACCTTCGCCTATGAGATATTTTTGGCTACCCCACTACCATATCTCAAATACTCCGTCAACGAGGCAAGGCTGCTTACAGTTTTTTGACGCAGACGATGACGACGAAAGTGATTTTAAAATCTTGAATTATAACGCGTTAAAAATTACATTTTTCAAATCCCAACTCTACGAGACGCGTACCAAGGTGTCGATCGTTCGAGGTCGAAATTCCGTGACCAATTTCCGACCGACGACGTTAGCAACGCGTCTTAATTTTCACATGTTATTGAATTGTCAAAGCGTCGTCGTGTTCTCATTCGCATAACGGCCGGACTTGATTAAGACACATATAAAAAATCGACGCGTCCGTCACGTTTAAGCGTGCGGTACGGGTATGCCATAAGAATACGTTTTAATTTTCAGACTACTCGTTACGACAACAATAACAACAACAATTACTTTGAAAAAACAACATCTCCAGAATAGTCGTTTATAAATAAGCGCGTAGAGTTCGGAGTTCGATCAATCAGAAGAGAACGAATGCTCAATTGCTCTTCAAGGTTCGACTTTCGATAAATATTTCGAAGTTTTTCCATACGCAGCCCGAACGTTTCAATTACGAATAAATTTCTTCTATTTTCATCGAATCGATCGATTAATTAATTTGATACGAAAATAAAAATAAACAGCGAATTCGTGAACTTTCGCTCTTTCGAAATGCGCTTACTCGTTCACGGTACTTCTCTCTTTTTAACCAGCCCAAAAGATAAGAATTTACGAAAAATAATGCCGGTAAAAGTTTTGAATAATTTTTAAAAAGTCACGTGACTTGCAAAAGTATTTGAAATCGAATCAATTTTGAAATTAAAAAAGAAATAATTTTCAGTAAATTTTTGTCTCTGACTACAATACTGTTACTAAATAAATAAATTTAAAAAAAAGACACGATTTTACAAAAAATAATAAATCAAAAAAAAAACTCGATACGTTGAAAAGCAATCAAGAATTCGCATTCATCACACAAATCATTCGAATAACTAAATTCCTCGAAAAAATTCAACAGGCTGTCCGCTAAGTAATCGAATTTTTTCTGTATTTTTTTTGGTTATTAATCAATAATTCAAGTTACGTAATTGAAAGACAGTGAAATGAAGGTAAATTTTTCAAACTACTGACCTATGAAAAATGGCCAAATCACCTAAAAACCTCATTTGAGGAAAAACTCTGAGGATTGCTCGATATTTTGATATTGTAACCCTCCCTCCTCCTCTTCAGTAAATTGTAAGTCCAAGTGCCTGTAAAATTCAGAAAACTAAGAATGCGATCGTCCTAAATGTTCCTTAATGCCCTAAAAAGGCAAAAAAGTTTCAATTAAAATTTCAACGTTTCATTTTACAAAATAAATCGCTCAAATTTTTCACGATTTCGTTACACATTAAAATTTTGATATTTTTTGAAAAATTATTCAATACACGACTTTTCAGGAACCCAGAAAACTTACGAAATCGTCATCATTATTAAAATTACACTTATACATTGAAATGTTGAAAACGGGAAAGGGGCCCTCACGAGAGTGAAGATGGAAACTCCAAAGATCGAGCAATTAAAAAAAAAAACACAAATGGTATTTTCAGGTCATTCGATTTCTTAAGGGACTTCAGCATTAGACATTTTAATCCACTCTTCATTTCACTCAACCACACAACATGAAAACATGGAAATCAAGTTTCACAAAATGAAAAAATTTCATAGATAACCAAAACAACTGAATTTTTTCAACGTAAATGAATTGAAAAAAAGAAAACTACAAGAATATAAAATCTGATGATGAAATTCATGAAAAAAAAATAAAATAGTGACTTTTTGCGAAAAAGGTAACAAAAAGTAACCTAGCTAGTGGACAGCTGGACACTTGGAACAGCCCATTTTCATTCTTTCGAACTAATATGATTTCATCATTAAAACGATTAGTATAGCAATCAAAAGTATAAAAAAAAAATCGATTAAAAATCAATCAGACTGTAAACGACATGAGTGATTTTTAGTCATAGACTTATGGCTCATTAATTAAATTAATATGTAGATTCCAGGTTGTCTCGACACGATTTTAAAATCGCAGATACCAACTTTTCCCTCTATTTCAATATTCCTAAGAAGATATGATAAGTACAAAGGCAATAAATAATAAAAGATGAAATCAACCATCAATTCATAACCACTGAACTGATCCCACAATTAATGAAAATATAATTATTATTACTAAATTTTATCATAAAGCTCTTGAAAAGAAAAAATAAATAAATTGGTGGCATTACGCCGAAACAAGTTGTGTATAATTTTTTTAGTAATTTTTGTAATTTCTTAAATACACAGTAATATTGTCGGCTTTTTCGTAACAGTGATAGTCTTTTTTATTAAATAAATAAATATTAAAATCAAAAAAAATGTCTTTGCATACCACCAGTTGAAAAAAATACTTTTTAAAATACATGAAATTTCAGTTTTCAAGAAAAATTTCCTCAAAATTGATACGATTACAATTTCTCCCTAATTTTCCCTTTAAAAAAAAATGCACATTCTTTGTAAAATTAAACACGAATTTAATTTTTTTTTTAATGCTTTTATACCTAGTTTTTTTTAATTTAATTTTTTTCCACCTACATTTTCAAATAATTATAATAATTTTAATGAAAAAAAAAATTATTTTGTTACTCCCAATCATAGTGAACCTGAATGGTATTTTTCATGTTTTAAATTTAATAGTAACATTATTTTCTTTATTTTTTAATTTTAATTTTTTCTTTTATTAAAAAATAATTCATTAAATTCAATTTAATGTTTTTTTAAATTATAATTTCTATTTTAGGTGCAACTATTCCTCGAGGACTGTGCTTAAATCAAGTCTACACAAACGATCTTATAACTCAATCACTTATTATGTTATCACTTCTAGAAAAATGTAAAATATGATTTTATAAGAATTGAGAAATAAAATCCAAATCAGGAAAGAAATGACTGCTAAAATTTTGTTTACACATTTAGGAAATGAAATACGATTCGTAGAGGCATAAAACTTTGAATTTTTCAAATTCTACTGAAATATCCAATTTTTGAAACCTCACATTCATTTCGGTAAACGTTTCAATTAGGTTACAGAATTTAATGAAATTTTCTGAGATTTTTTGAAGTCATTCGAAGAAAGAGTGAAGCAAGACCAGTAGAACCCCACAACCCCACCCAGCTTCTTCAAAAGACCCAGATTTTGGCTTCAAACACTTGTTACAACTCTAACTGGAACTTTTTTCTCGAGAAAATTTTTCAAAATTTTCGTTGAATTACGCTTACAGTTGGCAAACGGTGATTTACATTCTTCGTTCCACCATGGCATTATTCTTCTGTTGACACCAGCTGCCAAATTCTCCTCGCCGTTAAACATTCCCAAAAATATGAAACCCAGCGATTGCGATGTAGACTTGAAGGGAACCTTAAAAAGACTTTAGAGAACTCGAGAATTTTTCAGTTTTAAAATTCAATTAAAATAATAGACTTCATCTAATCTTCAGCATTACTAAGGCTTATCATTAGCCCCTCCTTCGCGAATAACCATAAGGTTAAGTGCTACATTAAATAAACAAATAAACAAATTTCAGAAAAAAAATTGCCGCTAAAAATTATTTTTGCCAGTGAGCAAATTCTGGCTCTCTCCGGCCACACTTCCTCCACTGCTTTTCTAAAAACTCTGAAAATCACCCTAAGGGCAAACTCTATAGTCTTGTTAAATGTCTCACCATTGATATGAAATCAGTGCAGAGGAGTGGAAATGGTGAAAGGACTAAAAATAAATTCGTATTGGTTTTGATGTTAATGAACCGAAGCTATCGATTTTATTCAATAAGACAACCTGTAATCTACGTAATACTATAAAGAACAGTATGATTATTTGAAAAAAAAAATCACACTTTGTTAACGAAAGAATAAAACAACATCAAATCATCACACATTTTACCTGAATCCATTGACTGATATAGTCCTATGGTGTCTACTGGGTACAAAAAGTATGAAAATGGTACGAAATTGAACTTCTGGGTACGAAAGTACGAAAATAGTGCGACATTCGGTCAACGAATGCGAAAAAGTACGAAATTTAGTATTTTGTTTCTATCGTTGTTCTTGTATAAAAATACTCGTATTCGTAATGTAGTACGAAACGCCATCCATTTTTTTTGTAAATAGTTTGAGGGAGGCTAGTGAAATTTTTTGTCCGAAAAAAAAAATTAGAGACAAAAAAAAAAACGAAATTTCGATTTTGTTATTTAGTAGACACCATGAATCCACCTCATTGCGAATATAAAATTATAATTCTACTAAATCTAACCTAAATTCAACTATAACGTAATTCCTAAGTCTAAGAGTATTTTGTAAACTATAACAACAATAATTATAATTTATTAATAATTTAATATCCTAAACGTCAATCAGTATCTCGCTCAACTCTCTTTAAACGATTCGATTTACCTATACGAGGGTTGGAAAAACGAAGGGAAAATATTACACCTAACCCCGCGCCCGTTAAAAAGCTCTCGAAATATTCAACTTACCGTTCAGACTCGTCAGCTGCTTGAGAAGCTTCGGCGAGTTTGGCAGTAGCAGTGGCGAGTCGTTCTTCCGATCTTTCCAAATCTTCTTCCAGCAATTGAATACGACGATTCAATGCTGCGACTTCGCTTTCAGCCTGCAAATTAATCGAAAATACATACAATCAATACATTTATACGCACCAACATCGTACCAATTTACCAACGCAATTAATAAACAGAGAAAAGTGCGATAATTTCGAAAACCAATTATGTAATTTATTCGGTCACCGTAAAGGAAAGTTATTTGTTTGTAAAATTATACCATACGTTAAATCTCAAGTAGGTACTACCCGATTCGTACGATGCGCTCGTTAATTAATGTAATTATCTCGATAGATGAGCACGCATCTTCATCGGTACGAAAAAAATTTCATCAAGTTCAAAGACCCGAAAACACGTGTTGCCAAACTACCCGTCCTTCCTATTCGTGTATAATAGGGACCGTTAATCGATTAACTATATTCGTCGATTCCAACTAAATATACCGAATTGGCATCGAATTTGTACACTGGAACGTTATAGAAATACTGTCGACCGATGCCTCTCTAATAACAGGATACTCCACCTTAAAACTATTATAGAACAAATTGTTAAATCGTTATACGAGATTCGACTCGATTTATTTCACACCATGCTCTCTCGTACCTTCAACCTTTACCTATGCCAAATACAATTGACAATTGTTCACCTTTTACTACCCAATATACTCCAGTTCAACACACCTAGTTACAATTACGAGCCCGCTAAAGCCAAAAAACGTTCGTTCAATTCCACAAACGTGTGAAACGGAAACACGCGTAGGCAATTTGCGACGCCATTTTATTAGGCTTCGATGATACACAAATAACCGAAAATTCGTCACTTGTACGAATTCCTAATGAGGTGTCCTTTACAGTGTACTAAAAGCATTACCAAGTTCAACCACTAAGTAGGCATCGGACGCCATCATGAACGCGCACACCTCATTCTCGTATTTCGTACGTTCAATTACACCGTCTGCGAGGTTACCTTTTTTTTTTTCACTAGGTACTGTTTTCGTGTATACGTGAAACCAGAACGTTGATTAGAACGAAAATGTGATTCAAGCGCTCAATGACTAATCCGCTAGAGTAGATAAGTTTTTTTTTTACATAAATGGCTATGAGACGTTACGTAATAGGTAACCGGTATGCGAGTGTTTATGACGAATCTCGATGTAACGCGAAGACCGCCGGTAATTCTCATATACTCATGCCAAGGGAATAATTTAACGATAAAATTCAGAAGAATTACTCCTTTTTCCCATTACTCGACTGATAAAGCACATCCAAATTCGGATCTGGTTTTTTCTCTAGTATATTTACGAAAAAAATAAATAAATAAAAAAATAAAATCAAAATGGTTTGTCCAGCAGAAGTGTTACGTATTTCAAAGAGTTATAGAAACTACAAGTTCAAAATATTTATGGAAGTTTTGTTGAAACTAACAAATGACAACTGAGAACACACTCATTTAGGAGTTGTTTCATAAATGGTGGACAGTGATAAAACTTTGAAGGGAATTAGCATTAGTCGAGTACAATAAAGAAGTTTCATGGACATAGATAGAAAAATCAAATCTGCCAAAGAACTACGAGCAACTTAAATGCACCAAAATTTGCTTAGATAAGTGAAATAACATTTTTTTTATCATCATTATTTATATGCCATGTACTGCCACTTGTGCTATAGGCACTGGAGAGGGGTTGATTAAATGTAAAAAAGTAGGTTGGTGGCTGTAAGGAAGAACAGAAAGTTTTAATAGTCAAAAGAGAGAATTTTCGTAAGAGAGTGAATGAATCGGGTGCGTTGATGGCGAAATCTGTGAACTCGAGTTCGATGTGACGGATAGTTAAAGGGCATTGGTACGAGGTGCAGAGTGGAGGACGTTGCCGAGAGAGGAGATGACTATGAATGAGGGCTGAGTGACCGATACGAAGTCTGGTAAGGATTACATGTTCTCTGCAAGTGAGAAAAGTAGGGGTGGGGGTCCTAGGAATGGTGAAGATTTGAATGCATCGAACTTTGTTGGTAATTGGAGTTTTATGCCATTCAATTTGCCAGGAAGAGCGAACAGAAGTTTTTAGAGGGGCTTCGAAGTGTGATGGGAGGGGTGGGGGGAAAGCAATATTGGAAACAAGAGCGAGTGTTGTTCCTTACTTAGCAACGGAATCCGCTAAAATATTACCGGGTATGTCAGAGTGGGAGGGGATGCAGGCTATTGCGATGTTACATGATGAGGAAAGAATTAGGCGAATAATTTCTTCGGCAAAAGGGTGTTGGGGAGGATCGTGGAATTTTAAGAGAGACTTGAGGGAGCGTATGTAATCTGAGAGAATGATTTTTGAATCCTTTCCCCTCCCCCTCCTCCCCATCAAATTATGTAAGTTTTGAAATCCTTAAAATTTGCAAATAAACGAATTTTTGGACAAATAACAATTTTTTTACATTCCGTAGCCAAAATTTGTTTACCAGAGACTGAAAAAATTTTAGTCTACATTTTTTTTTAATTCACGAGGTCTAAATCGCTTCAACATTTTTTTCAAAATGGAAGCAATCCTGATCATTTTCAATAGCACTCGATGAGGATAACACGAAATGTCGGATAAAATTTTGCCTACGCGTAAAATTGAAGGAGATAAGGGGTATTATAATATTTTTAATTCGTTATGGCTCCTTCAATTTTGAAGATAGGCAAAAACTTCACACGACTTTTGGTGTTCTACTCATCGGATACCATTCAACAGGGTTTTCCATCTAACCCATAGCCTACTCAAATTCCTTTAAAATGGTAATCGTTAGTTGATTTTTATGCAAAATAGTCTAGTTTTATCGCCAACATACTGTAAATGAAATAATGTAACAATACGGTAAACGGAAAGAGAGATAAAATCCACGAACGGTTACCAATTTAAAGGTATTTAAGTAGGGTACCAGTTAGATGGAAATTTAATATGCATTTTGAATAAACATTTTTTTTTTACACTACATACAAGGCAAACTGGTATATGTCACTTATTCGTAGTTTTTTCCTATTGAAGTTTTCGACTTATACACAGAAGACATTTTTTGTTATACTGGTCTAGTAAGATCTAATGCTAAATTACGATTCATCGTACCCAGAATATACCGTATAACGATGTTGAACCTCTAAACCACTGCTAATGACTAATAAAATGCCAGAAATTTTGAAAATCTAAGAAGATCGATAATGACTCCGAAAATGAACTTATTAATTTCTATTAAAATGGCTCCTACACTAATTTTTTTTCAAGTTCTATCATGCGTAGGTAGAAATGAGTAGAAAATGACCACAAAACGAATTCAATAAAATTCCATTGCATAAAGTCAATATTAATTCTTACATTATAGGTAACAATGTTTAGAGGTTGCAAGTTTTTTTCAACTCTCCCTCTCCATCCACCAATAAAAAATTTCGCGGCTTGAAAAATAGGGAATTTTTAGCATCTAGAGTCATTTCCACTGTCCAAAGCCAACAAAAAAATGGTGGCTGATTTTTTGGATTTTTCTACGCGGGAGGGGTAGTGACAAAACTTCTTTTATTAACTGGAAAATACTATAATATTTCACTTACGTAAATTATAGAAATGATCCATAAGCGGAGGGGAGGGGGAAAGGTCCAATAATATCTTCGAATTAAAAATATATACTTACATCAAACGAGCTAACTTTCCGTTGTTATGCATTTTACGAAATTTTCTATAGAAACAATGAACTTCCGAGCTTTCAAAAGTCAGTAGCACTACTGGACTGCCAAACAAATTTTTTTTTTTTTTTAATAAAAAGTATGACGAAAAGGCGAGCCCTCATCTTTTACTCCATTCTTAGACTAATTTTATAATAATCAAGACATCATGAGAGTTAATCTTAAAGTCCTACAATTCACTCAGCCAGACCTTTTTTGGGAGGAAGGACTCTTTCTGTAATAGCTACTCAGGCTCTATCCTACCTCATTTAGCCCAAAAAACGTATTTTTAAGAAATGATGTAAACCGGCTCCACCTTCCACTTTATCGACCTGTTAGCAACCGGTAGACGGTTTTGTCCACTGATATTCTCCCAATAATCTCGTTAAAAATGTTATATGTTGATATATTTTTAATGAATTTCAATTTTTTATCCCTACTTCACATTTTTTTTTTAATATTTAATAGGAAATGGAGCCCAGAGTTTCGAGGTATTCTGAATTTATTCGGGTAAATTTTATATAAGCATCGAGTTTCAAAAGCAGAGGTAAAGACCGGTAATATGAAGTTGAAAATTACAACTTCGTGTATGATATCATAACATTACTTGAAAATACCATTCAACAATTCAATTTTTTTACCACAAGAATAACCTTACAATATTTTTTTTTTTCTTATGTTTCTTTTAGGAATATGAATAAGCCTGAGAATATTAGCTCGTTGATGTCTTCTATACTATTGGAATATCAAAATTTCTTAGGAAAAACCTCCCAAAATGCCTTGATACCGCAAATGAAGAATATAATCGAGTAGACAACATTATCTATCATTCCTAAGCCCAAAGGAAAGGAAAAGTAAGAATGAAAAATTATTCAAATACTTGTAGCATTTTGATCGAATGATTTGAAATTAAAAACAAATACCACTTATTGAAACCGGATGAAGTTATCTTCATACTATTAGCTGCGGTAATAATATGAAAGTAAATAAGATAAAAGTGCAGTATGTAAATAAATTTGTACCATGATAAGTATTTTCGATAATTGATAAGGGAGAATTTCTCAAAATGTTTCATTAAGTTTTGATTCTTCTACCAAATTTCATCTATATTCAAACGGTTTCTTAAATAGGTAAATTATTCAAGTAGATTGTCGAAACGTGGGATATTTGTATTTGCAATCCACTGATAAGGACGTGCTATCGAAAAATTACTCATTTCACCAATCTTGGGACGTGAAAAACTAAAAATACTCAAGAAATGAAACATTTACTGATTGTAGTAGAAGTCTTAACACCAACACATTTGGAAACTGGTGACTTCAAGAGAAATACCAACGTTATACAATGGAATGACGTAACTTCGCTGAAGTGTATTTTGAAGATGAAACGAATCGACGAATGGAACGAAATTCACATTCATTCTAAGGAACGAGATAACTGAATGGTAAGATTATCGGAGTCACCGGCACAGCCGGTCACCGCTAATGGTTTTTCTATACTTTATAGGGTGTGATTTCTAAGAATGAACTGATACGATAGAGCTACTATGAAATATCATTGAGGGAAATTCAACGATATCGTTGATGCCTAAAGCGGTATCATATGAATACGTAAACAACTCTTCATATCACGAAATATTCGATCGGCATGAAATACCAGAGGCCAGGACCTTACGAGTGTAATAGGTGTGTAAAGAAACACGACCACATTTACGAACAATAACCTCGTGTACGACATTAAAACGAAATAAAAACGTACTTCTTCGCGCCGCATAATCTCTAATTGCAGTCTTTTATGGTATTCCTCGCACTCATCTTTGTACTTCTCCATTTCTTCTTTAGTCTGTCGCATTTTCTTTTTCAATACATCTAGTAATGTGCCTTGCTGAATGGTGGTCGTCATTTTAATTATTTAACAATTTCACAATACACACTACGAACGAAAAACCGAAAATTATAACGATATCACACGTAAGCCGACCGCTAGCAAGATGGTGGACACCAAACTCAACAGAAAAACTAGAAACTTGATGACCGCAAACCACAGACCGCACACATCATACAAACAAACACAACTACAGTAACAATCTGCGAGTATTTAGCGAGTAGTATTCTAAACCGAATCGATAGACCACTTTTTCAACGGAACAACCGACAACCAGTGATACACACAAACACTGATCGCGAACCAAACTTTCAACTTTCGTTGCAACCGTGTACAAATGTAAGCGTTCAACATTCAACAAACTCACAACAATTCGGCAACAACGAGGAACGACAAGTAGGTTCAACACGGTAGAAACGCCTAGGTAGTACGATGGCCATTGCAATACCGGAACTTGAAGGAATTTTTTTTCTTTTTTAATTCCACAACACTTGTTGATTCAAGTAACAGGTGAATTATTAATATTTCTCGTTTAAGTAAATTTTTAAAGGATGCGAATTATTTTAGAATCTTACACAATATTCAATTCACTAATAAAATCACGAAAATGAAGTCCAATGAATAGTGGAGTAAGGACTTCCTTTTCTAAAATGATGTGTTTCGAATTTAAATTTGAATTTAGAAATGAAATTTTTGCATTTAATTTTTACAATTACTGACGGAGTTTGATCAACATTCATCGGAGAGTACCTACATTGAAATTTTGATAGGCTTTTACATAATTTCAAGGGTATAAGGAGTAACGAAACTGGGAGCTGACCTATTGATGAAAAATCTACCATTAAGAAATAATTTGTACATACTTACAGATAAACATACTAATCGGTTCAACAAGAGATCACAGCCTACCTAAATTAATAATTTTCAAGCCATAAACACGCAGTTTATTAGAGAAAAGTTGAAAACATAACAGAAGAAAAGAATATCAACATTTTTTCTTAAACGAAATTTCTCACAATTCTCATCTTTTCTCTTTTTGTTTCTAATTTTCATCAGGTGAAATTTATTTCAAATCTAGTGACTGGTATTCAATGCATCGCACATTTGATTATTTTTGATACGAATAATGAACTGCATATTTATGGCTTTACAAGCGTACAACTTTACAATGTATGGTATGACACATAATAATAACAAATTTACAACATAGGTACAATAAATGATTAAAATACGAATAAAAAACATGCGATATCGATAGAACTACGTCAATACAAATCAATACACACAGAGCATTTGAATAATAAAAATATAAAAAAGAAAATAAAAAATTCATCAAATAGGTCTTACAAATTATATACCATTATTAATTATTTGAAAAACACTTTCTCTGTTTATTAGCATAATAGTTTTTTAATAATTCATAAAACTTTGATCAACCTTAGTATGGCCTCTTGATCCAAATTACGTTACGAAAAAATTAATTTAAAAAAAATTAATAACTGTCCAATAGTAAAATGTGTACGTAACCTACTTTGGAGGAATTTTTTTGAAATTCAAAGTAAGATAATTATATACAAATGAATCATGTTCACCGTAAATCCCTGAAAACTGGTACTAACCCTTTTTAATTGAGAATTGAGAATATTATGTAATTCATTTTTAATTACACTAAACTTCATCAACGTATCGGAGCTGAAAATAGAAGATCCGAATGCTAATCCTGGATAATCAGCACATCTCTGCCGTCTCCTTTTTTCCCTTTCTGCTATAACTTCTGTTCTTTCGCTGGGGCATCTAAGTTTGGATAATTCTTCAGTTTCTGTATCTGGAATGGTACAATCTTCACTACCATCTGCTTCTGATCGAACATTTTCACAAAATTCGACGGTATTAAACGACGGAGTTTTAACTTCTTGGCTAGTCTCTGGTTCGGGTGAGTTTTCATTTTTCTTTGGCGAAGCTTCTTGGCCGATCACAGTTCGTTCCCGAATTGGTAATATTTTCGCTGCAGGGGACTTGTTAGTCCTTGTGATATCAATCAACGACCTGTTGTCTTTAGTGACATTAAAAGCTCGTCTCTTACTGGTGGATTTTTTCGATGGTCGATAAAGCGGTTTTTCTTCATTTGCGCTGGATTTATTACGTTTATCATCTGCCATAGTAATTCACCATTTTTTTTTCAATTTAAGTGAAATAAATGAATTATATTTTTTACAAAAGTATGTTAAAAATTTTCCACTGATAACTTCGGATCTCACAATTAATCAAACTGTGATGCTATTGGCTGTTGGCACGTGACGTTTATAAACAGCGCCATCTAGCTATTGTTGACGAATCATATGATTTTTTGTTTATACTGATAAGTGATAACACAGCGTGAAAAAATTAATTAGTAATTAAATAAGATTGAAAATTTTAGTTCGAGTTGAATTAAACTGTTAAAATGCGACGCAAGATTAAATTATCAAACGGACGAACTTATACAACGACGCACAATTACAGGAATATAATTTGAATGAGATAATTTACTATATCGGCTGCACTCAACGCCCGTAAAGTATTTAACACAATTGATCTTCGGCCCAAGTATTTCTGTAGCTTTCGATATTGATCATATTAATTCACTTTAACGTGTACAATCAGTGACGTAACAAATATAGAATTATACACCATACACTCTATACTTGAAAACAATTGGCTACTGCCCAGATGAGCTAGCAACTTGCCTGAACTACGTTATTTTAGTATTTCTTCGCGCTGCTTTATTATTTTCTAAATATAAACGTATAACGTTACACCCAGTTTCTGCAGGAAATATTTGTCTACTGGTAAACGGTAACGTACAAGTATTCGCGGTTTAACAACACTTGATAGGTACCTACTAGATAAAATATTTTTCCAAGTTGAAAATTTTTTTTCCTAAAAATACATAATTAAAAATTCAAAAATTTCTACGCTTTCAAATGAAAAGGAGAGAAAGCAAGTGTTTGAACTTTACTATTTTAATGAATCTGTACTTTCCTATAGCCTATACTCATCACAATGTAGGTCACAATGACAATGAATAATGAAGGTGAATAGGTATTTTTTGGAATTATACCTAGATTAATTTATAAACTTGTTCAAATTTTAAAACTATATTGACCTACTTAAATTTTCTATGTCCTTTAAAGTTCACAGGGTATATTAATAAAATTGTGGAATAAAATTTTGATGTCGAAAGCGGAGGAAAAAGGTCGTAAACAACACTAACCCAAGTTGAGAAAACCTTGCGTATAAGTTACTTTAACATTCATTGCAAGGTCCTGATAAGTTTAAGCGCCATGTGTCATTATATCTATATTTTATCCAGAGGCGATGATAGTTACATTATATACAGGTATTTATTCCTTAAATGGTAACGAACGAAGGATGTGCGTCATGTTCATGACTTTCTTAACCACGTTTGTTTTTTTTTTCTAAACCGAATTCATGAATTTTTTTTTTAATCACTTTTTTGTAAATCAGAATTTATATGCGAACATTTATCATGTTATAGATTATATTATTAATAGGTTGTAGCAAAGTATTTTAATTGATTCTTGAAAAATATTAATAATCCTAGGAAGATGAGCAGTTGAAGTCACCTTGCCATCTACTGAATATAAATTATTTAAATATTTTAATGAATTTATAAAATGTAATGATTGCAAAAGATTGCAGAAGGGTGAACATACCACTAAATGCAAAATAAGTGAAAAATTTTCTGTCTTTCCAGTCAGTATTTACTTTCTCCATTTTGGAACCAAAACAGAATTTTTTTTGTTTTTCAAAAATATTTTTTAATTTGATTTTGAGTGATTAGAGATTTTTTTGCCAATAAATATGTACATAAATTAAAATAATTTTTTCTGCAATAAATATTTAATATTTATTTACGTTCCTGATGCGATGATCTCATTGCTTTATTTCAATTAATATTTCAACCAGATACGTAAATTTTTAAAGAATAAGAAACACATGATTATTTGTTTACTATTTTCGAACACCTATGCAAAACACTTTCTTTATCATTTACCATCGTGTGCAAATTTTTGTCGCATGAATTCCCATGTTCAAATACTTCATCTTTTCATTGTTGATATCAAGTCACGTATTAACACAAAACAAATAACAATAATCTAGATCATTCTAAGAATTAATCAAACGTGCCCAATTGTCCATTCCCTAATCGAACAACAATACTTCTTGACTAAGTATCAGTTTTTATTTTATTCTTCTCTATGGTAATTAGCATGAAGAACACAGGCAATCATTCTTATGATAATAAAATGCATGCGGTACATCCACAGCTCACATTATTAATTATAACGATATTCATAGAAGGTGTTCGATTAATAAATAGGTATAATCATTACAGATTAATCAACAATTCACGAACGTGACAGTACTCTGCGATATTATCGTAATGGTAGATAAGTGGATTATTCGCATCCATTATACAACTCTTTCGTTCACCCTCATCCATTTTTTTTTTTCATAAAATTTGAAAACGAAAATTTTTTGCAACGCCTCTTCCATAATTTTCGCATGTCGAATAAAAAGCCTATCTCTGTATTGAAGGGGCAACATGAAAAATATGCTGTATCAGAAAATTCATCGTTGTTTACTCACCGTTTGTAGAGCCTTATTTTTCTCTTCCAATTTGGCATTGACTTGCATCAATTGTTCTTGCGTTTGATCCAATTCATTTTCAATGGTTTGGATTTTCTTTTGAAGAGCACGAGCCTCTTCTTCGGCCTTTTCGGCTCTGAGATTGGCATCTCTGGCTTGCTGTTCGCAGAGAAGGGCGCGATCCATCGCGTTGTCCTTCTCCAGCTTCATCGCCTGCATTTTCTTCTTGATGGCGTCCATTTTTGATGGTTTTTGTTTTCCTGACGAAAAAAAAAATGAATATTGAAATTCAAATCAAAATGTTCGATGTTTGAGAATATAGTACAAAAAAAATGTTCAGATGTTTCATAAAAAAAAAAAAAAAAAAAAACTATATATGCAATTCACATTCTATGCCTCCCCTCCCCCTACGACTTTCTTCATCAATCAAGGTTATTTAAAATGTTTGTAATAAACGCGTATACTTAAATATAATTTTGATAATTTTGCTTTTTTCAAACAATAGAAGCTTAAACAGCATAATACATAATTATTTATCGATTAATCGTCTTAAAGTAAACAAACTGCTCGCTGGAATTTATCATTTAAACATAGTCTGGAAATTTCATGAATCATCCATATCTCTCAACGACTAAAATATTTTTTCAATCGGTTCGTCGTAATGGTTTATTTTCAACCTTTTCTGAGATAAACAAAATATTCAGTAGTACCATACATGATACATTTATACCTGGGTATGGATTTTCGTCTTAAAATCGAAGGCTTCTGATCTGTGGAATTGAAAAAAATCTCTATCTACGTTTTCTCATTCGAAAAATTATCATTGATGAAATATGAGAAACTTCACTATACTATTTATTATTCTAAATAATGGAACTATGAAGAAAATATTTAGTAATGAGATAATTCATATTCTTGCATCATTAAAAGTAAATTTTTTAACCCATAAAATAAATGAAATTTGGTGCATTTTGAGAAATGAGGGCATTTTCAAGCATGAATGTAGGTATAACTTACATCTAATTTTAACTCGATTAATAATAGAAAAAAAATTTGTCCCGTCGTCAATTTCGAATTCGTACATGGCACGCCCACGTAACATTTTTATGGCACTTGAAATGCCAATTTTACTTATTTGCCTACCCATTCAAGGATCAACGAAATGTAATAAATTATTTTGGAATTTTCTAGCAATTTTACTTTACTTTTAGAGCTAATTGAAATATAACACTTAATAAAAAATGATAATAATCACGTTTAAAAATTAGTAATTCAGATATTGCAAGTATGTAAATAAGTAAGTAGTATGTGATATTCCATTTGACGAGCCTTTGAGCAATATAGGATTAGTGAGAGGTAAACGTAAGATATTTTCTTTGCCTTATAGGTGTTTTATATTCAGAGATAGGTATCTATGCATAAAATCGTCATTGAAACTGATAACGAGACAATAACTGGTGATTTTTTTTCACTATGAAATTTAATTTTATTATAAAAGGCTATTATGAACATGTTAAATACTCATTTCAACAAATAAAAAAATTAACTATCATATTCTACCTTAATTCATAAAATACTTTTCGGCAAAACTCGTTCACAAACTATCAAATCATTAATTACACATGCCGCTGGATTATCTATAGATACCTTATTTGAAAAAAATACTCAATTTTTTACTTACGTTTATATAAAAATTATAAAAACAAATAAAAAATTTTTTCGCACAATTAAAAAACGCGCGCGGTAATTAAAACACGAACTCGATCACTTCACCAAAACTGACGAACGGGCGCAGAAAATAAACGCACGAATTATGCGCTAACACTAAGAAACTACTTGAATGTTTATCATTTACGGTGGGCTTACGGGGGAGAAGTTATATCGGCTTTCTTTTGGCCTTAGCTGGCGACGGTGATTACTATAACAAATCCTGTGTATATGTGAATTGTGAATGTGTGCTGGTGGTCGCGGACTAGCCAAAGAAGTGGAGAGTACTATCTATTTAAAGAAAGCAATGGTTAAGTCTCTGTTTGTGGTAGGCTGCATGGTATATGGAAATGCATGATGGGAAAAAATTGGGTTGAAATCGGGGTTGAGTGAATTTGGCGAATTTTTATTTTTATTTTAGGTTCATTTCGAAGATCATTTTCGGTATGTATGATCTATGGGATCTGGTTCGAGAGGCTTAATGTTTTTCTGTTTGTAGGACTAATTTTTACCAAGAATGAAAGTTTTTTTGTATAAACAAGTAGGTAATTGGATAGGTAAAATATTTAATATCTTTACTCTTTGGTAATGATCGCAGTATGCAGAACTCAATAATTCATTAAAATGTGTATTGTACCGATGAAATTTCCTTCAAACCTGTAGTGAGATGGTGAATATGGAGCAGAAACTCCATAAAAAGAAACCCAAACATCGACAATCGTAAAATCCACGAAACTCATTTCGTATCCATCATCGCCTATAATACTTATAAGGCTTTAATAGAAGGCAAGTACGCTTTCATCTCATGCTGAGAGCCCCCAAGACAGTTACAGAATTACTACTACTGAATTTATCAAAACACGTGCACTAAAAAAAACAAGCATTGACGTAGATCTCAGCACTAAAATATATACGTACATTTTTTTAATAGCAAAATTATATTTAGGAAAAATGAGACATTAATATTTATCAATTAATTACGTTTTAAATCGTATTTGAGAAAAAATTATTGCAATTAAAATATTTGACGTAATGGCAAAAAAGTTCATTCCTCTTTGAACTGCAACATGTTCAATGTTGAGTTAAAAATTTTTGTAATTAGCTTAAGCTATTCGTGAATTCGTTATCACCCCTTTCCACATTCAAATTTCAATAAATGACTGATAAGTGTGCTTACTATAGGATAATATCCGTGGTAGTAGCTAGGGGAGAGGAGAGAAATTTCTGGGGTAGCAAATTTTATTGAACTGCAAATTTTGATTCTTAATTTCATTTTAATCAAGCCATTTATTTTCTGTATGAATAGAAGAAGAGGCATGGGTGAGCAAAAAATTTATTTTTAAGCAATTTAAAATTAAATTTGATTTTAATAAATCAATAAAATATAATGAAAAAGTATTATAGAAAAAATATTACAATTTACTATTTTTTTTTTAAAGTTGAATGTTTGCTAAATTTTAAATTTATTTACATTTTTTGTTGGGGGAGGCAGGGGCGTAACTAAGGGGGGGGAGCTTCCCCCCAGGTGTTTTGAAAAGTTGTGAATTTAAAATTGTTCAACGTTGAAATTGGGAACTTGGAATTTCTTTTGGGAAAATAAGAACTGATGCCAACTTATATCATGTATAGCACACAACCAGAGACGTAGCCTCCTTGACTTTTGGAAAGTTGGTAAATTTGGAGTTTTAGCGTAGCAGTATTATTACAACTATTTTAAAATTTTTGAAGACTAAAAAAAAAAAAAAAAAGGTCAACAGTTGGGAAAATTTTATGATATTAGTTGGCAATTTTTGGTTTTCTCCCCCCCCCCTGAAGAATGTCTTCGTTACACCCCTGGGGGAAGGGGGTTAACGGTTTCATAGACCAAAAAAAAAACAGCATAATATCAATTTCTAAAACAAATTTCTCGCTGCGCCTCCAAGTTACCCCATGAGTACAAAAGTAGAAAGCAAAAAGTTGGATGAAATTTCTGCTCATCTGGAAACCTGAAGGAGTTGTAGTGAATCCAATACCTCTCCTCCAATTTTACAGATAGGCAAAATTTTCACCAGATTTTTGTGTTCTACTTATTGAGTACCCTGTGACACATACGAGCAAAAATTTCAAAAAATAAACATATTTTCCTCTAGGTCTAAATATAAAACTTAAAATCGTGGTGGGCCAGAGGCAGCCAAATTTTTTTCAGCTTTTTAACGTCCCACGAAAATTTGAAATACCCATAGTGTTTTTACCAAAAAAATAATTTCAGGCAAAAAAATGATGCGAAACCAAGAGCATCAAGTTTTCAATAAATTAAACTACCTTCTCTTCTCCCATCTATAGAATATTCTAGAAGCAGTATTTCCATATAACTCTCCTCCAAAAGCACTTAAGAAGCTGAAATTTCAACAAGATATTGATTTGAGTTTCTCTTGTCATATAGAATCAAAACAGAAAATTTTCGACGTTTCATTTGCCCCTGTTCCCTACAACCATACGTTAAGCATGATAACTACCTTTCTTCCCTACATTATTTGTTATGGCGCATGCGTGAGAAATCGTCTTTCTTGAAAATTAAGGTGGCAAAACTAAAATGAAATATTTTTCAAAATCAATTTTTTTTTGTTAAAGTAAATGTAAAAAATGTAAGCAGCAATGCCGCATTAGTGGAGCTGAGTTTTTAACTGGGGCTTGTTCAGATTTGCAAATAACGTTGCTAACCACTTCATGTATGCAGGTAACACCCAATATAAAGTCTGAAAACCCCTACTTATCCCTTTTAAAACCACTTAAGAAGCTGAGTTTAAAACCATTTTATTATATGACACCACAATAAAAAATCGTCGACCTCTCATGTACCCCCACTACATTTTAGGGTCGATAACTCCTCTTTCTCCCCTTCCAATATCATGTGTGAAGATAAATTTGAGATATAGTATACTTCTTATCTTCAGTAATCGTATGAGTTCATATTAACCATATTTTTACTAATTTAAGGCTCCTCAAGCTGTACTCAAATTTTGATAATCTGCTATTTTGAATCCATTTTGACCCAAAATTCAAGACGTCATATTCTGGTCACCAACCCACCCCGCACACAAAGTTTGACTTTATAGATCGATTTGGCGAGGAGATATAGAAGATTCAAAAAATTTCATGACTCAAAACTTCCTCAAAAATTCGTTTTTTGCTTTTCCCCTCCAAATGCACTTAAAGAGCTGAATTTTGGATATATTGGTGTTCTTGACTCACTCTTTCATATGAGATCAAAAACAAAAAAATTTGAGCTATTTGCTCCTTCTACAGCTCCTCTTAAAATTTGAGTGATCCGTCATTTTGAGTTGAATCGAAAAAACAAATAAGTATCTTTTTTGCATTTTTAATAAAAGTCTCTCATCAAGTTTTGAGCGAATTTCATGAATACCCACTTGCGCTACCCGTGGGGGATTAATATGTAAATTTACATATGCCAAAAAGTTGGACATTTGCCAGATGATTACAAATGGTTTGAAACGCTAAGATTCAAAGACTCCCCCCTCCACCTACATCCATCTCATATCAAGTAGGTTGTAAAAGTTACCGTTTTCAAATTAAAAGGTCAAGTAAACAATTATGTTGCTTGAAATAAATTAATGAAACTCAACATGTAGATAGTAATGTGGTGAAATTCGTAATGAAATAAAGTAGAAAAAAAAAATAGCAAAAAAAAATAGTTTTCCAAATAACATATTAAAATTTCAAATCATTTCTTTGCGTTATTTTAAAGAAGAATGTGAAGTACTGTTCCGATGTTTCGCATCTTTCTCAAAAACAATGCAACCAACGTATGAAATTCCAATACGTATGTTGTTTTAGAGGCATTTTTTTGATAGGTACTTGACATGTATTTTTTCAATTTTGTTTTATTTTACGATGAACTTTACCATATTTACCTACTTGTTTTCCGAAACACTGTTTCATAAATACCTACTATTAGATTTATTTAAAAAATGAATAATCAATTGTTTGCCTACAGCTTCCGAAAATTCTTTCATAAATTATATTTTGTGTAAATGAAGGTACACGGACATTATTCCCACATGTATTTTCGTAAAATAGTAACCAATTTATATTTTACCACTGACGCCGGTTAATTAAGTAAATAAAACATATGGCGTTCACTTTATGAAATAATGATTGAGTAAATTGTACAAATGTTATCTCGTGTGTCCTAATATAATAGAAACTTACGAGTACAAACTGCAACCATTTATGGTAAAGACTAGTAAGAGCTGGGAATTTGCTAGTAATAAATAAATCATTGCGGTTACATTTGCCGCTTCTTTGAAGGTAGTGTTTTACCGCGTGAATCTATCTTACGTTTACAATACGTATTCACGTATTGGGGGACATGTGACACGTTTGAACAAGCACCTCACTCAATTGAAATTTTAAAAACTCCTATATCTATTCGTATGGTAAGTTGTGATGAGCAAATGAAAGCTCGAGTATTATTCAGTAATAAATTCTCTTTTTTTTTGTAAAATGCGAGGCCACAAATTTCATTTGTATGTTAATACGACAAGGTCATTGGCTCAGTGCTTGATATTGGAAACTACTGGCAGTAGAATTTTTTTTCATACAAATTAAAAATATGGATACCTATATGGCCTCAACAATGATAAATAAAACAAAACATTTTAACAAAAATTTTATTTCAGTATCATCACCACTCTCAACAACTTCTGTTAACACAACTGTAATTTAGTGGTAAAGATAAACTTTTCAACTGAAACACTTGACTGGTTCAACCAAACCACCACTTACTCCCAAGTACTGTCAACTTGAAAATTTCGTTTATATTCGTTATTCAAATTTACTCTCCGATACACTGTTAGAAAGGCTGCTCATGCAAGCGATTGCTAATAAATAATTTTTTTTTCACGTATCAAAAATATTCAATTACCAAGAAAATAAAAAGCAGTAATTTCCCGGCATTTAGTTTCGTACGATGTCACAGCCGCTGATTTGGGCGTACTTCTATCACATCGGAATGTTGACAGAACTTTACATCAATCGATAGAAAAGGTCATCCGCGAAATGAATTCATACATTATATATACGGCGCGAATATAAGAAAATTTAAATATCTATATTACAAGGATAAAACAAAAGTTTAATGTCATTTCTATATAACGACAATTTACCGACGAATAGTTAACGAGTCAACAAAAATAAAATGTATTCATAGTAAAAGTAAATATAACGAAAGAAAAATATACTATCGATATATTTTGAGAATTTTAAATTTATACCGCTTTACTGAATTATATAGCTGATTACTATTACAAAATAATATTACAGAAAGAGGTAACGAAAACAAAAGAAAAAAAAACTGGTAGAACTGTGGAGCGAAATACCGATTATAAAAATGTATGCGAATTTGATACAGTTATGATAGATATTTGAAGGAAATTTTTTAAAATCGTAATTCGCTACGGAATCATTATCTCTTCTTTTGCTACTTAGCCTCGGCTCTCATTTCAAATTGATTATCGTTATTTTCTTCGACTGGTTTGCCTCTTATATAAATTGGTGGTACTTTCCCATTCACCACGTCTTCGGTTACATGAACGCTTAAAATATCTGAACCGGGTACTTCGAACATGGGTTCTAATAAAATAGTTTCCTGCAAAAAAAAAATACAAATATATTTGTAAATATGCTTTTATTTTCGAATACAACTTGAAAAAAAAATTGTAAGCAGTTAGACTGCATAACTGAAATTGAAATTTTAATGTGGGCTTGCTCAAATTCGTAGATAATTATTAAGTTTTTCACAATACCAAGTAGTGAGGCTGAAAACCCCCACCTACCCCCTCCAAAGACACCTAAGAAGTTGAATTTGGGAAATGTACTTTTTGCCCATAGGTATCATACACCTTTATCTATCAAATTTCAGCTATTTGAGGCTTTCTAAGTTTTCCTCAAATTATGGCCATTCATTTCGACCCGTACTCTACTACCTCACAGCCTCTACATGCGAAGTTCGATGGATGATTTCGTTTCTAAAAGCAGTTCTCGTCGTAACTCCCCTCTTAAAGTAATTAAGAAGCTGAAATTTCAACACGATGGAAATGTAAGGTTATTATGTCGTATGAAATTATAACAAGAACATTTTCGACATTTTGTTCACCCTGCCCTTCCCAACCATACGTTTAGGATAACTCTCCTTCTTTCCTCTAACATCATTTCTTATAGCACATTTGATATAGTATAATTCTCATTCTCAGCATTCGCATGAGTCCATATTTTGGTGCTTTTCAAGCCTTTTAAAAATTTTTTATCATCCTCCATTTAAGATCTATTTTGACCTAAATCCGAGGGGTCATTTAGGTGAATTTGGTGAAAAGTATTGACTTTACATACTTAGGTGATTCAACTTTGATTATTATTTTTTTCTTAAATTTCAAATTCATAATCTATAATATTATTTCTTTTCATACGAGAAAATTGTATTTCAAGAATTAGTTGTAAAAAAGCTAATTTAGATGTAGCGCATCGAAAAAAATAAGAATTTCATTTAATGCAAAAATTACATTAAAAATGAAAAACTCGCTTAATAATAGGAAAATTGATTCATTATGAAAAAGAAAAGCAATTTTGAAATACATTGGTAGGTATAATTTTTTTAATTGAAAAATAATTTTTTTTTAAATTACTGATAAGAAATTGCATTATTAAACCTCAATGCACCACCATTTGAAATTTTTTTGCATAAAAATGTGTATAGCGTGTTCATGGCCATTTTTTTGGAGGGGAAGGGGGTTGGTGTCCAATCACCAGCTTTTTTTTTTTGAATTAAAAATGTAACGAGTGGAAATAACCCCGATATTTTTCTTGGTACATATATGGAACATTTAAGAAATTTTACGCCACAAACTTCCTTTGAAAAATTCACTTATAAAGTGAAATTAATATGACAACCAGATCAATAATGTCCAGGCTTTGGGATACTACAAATTCTCTTAAAGTTCAAGTGAACCTTGATTTCGAGTCAAATCAAACCTAAATACTCGCAAAAACAATCCTTGACCAAATTTTGAATTATTTTCATTCAAATCTTTGGCACTATAACGTGAAAGAAAAAAATGTACACCTTTTTCATAAATCGAGATCAAAGAAAAAATATGCACTACCTGAGATCCGTTTTCAAATTAACATTTTTCAAGCATATAGGAGAGCACGCGAGGTTAAAATCACTTAGACATACTGTTCTTATTTACATAAAAATTACATTGATAGCATGCTTATGGTAAAAAAATTGGAAACACAAGCGCGGAAAGATGGATCTCAACTCGTTTATTTTTATGCAAAACGGATCTCGCCTTGATAAAAAAAAAATTGGACATACGCCATTGATGACAAATGATGTGAAACGCGAAGATATGAATATTCTTCGACCTCTCCTTCACTAATCAAGTATGCTGTAATAGCTATCGTATTTATAAACAAAAACTCAGCTAAAAATCTAACCATTATAGAGCGTAATCCACGAGCTCCTGTTTTCCTCTCCATAGCTAGTCTAGCAATTCCTTTTAAAGCGTCCGGTGAGAATGTAAGGTCTACTTTATCCA
This sequence comes from Phenacoccus solenopsis, assembly GCA_009761765.1. Taxonomy (NCBI): domain Eukaryota; kingdom Metazoa; phylum Arthropoda; class Insecta; order Hemiptera; family Pseudococcidae; genus Phenacoccus; species Phenacoccus solenopsis. Next base: position 11,272,061 of record CM019752.1, read on the forward strand.
TTCCGAATAATATTTGATACTGATGTACCATCGCATTTTTCGGTTCCGTTAATATTCTAATTAATAAATCAAGATTTAAAGAATGGAATGGTACTAATACAGGAAATCTGCCAACGAATTCCTAAATTAAAAAAAAAAAAGGTTCGTTTATTTTCCATGTTGAAAAATTAAATAAATAAAAGACAAAACAAAACAACGAAATTACAGGAATCATTCCAAATTCGATTAAATCTCTCGCTTCTACTTGTTTCAAATATCTATCTCTTTCTTCGTTATCTTCTTCTACAGACGATGACGAACTCTGATGCATCATGTCTGCTTGCGAAGCTGCTCTCCTTCCTGGCGAAACATTAGCAGGAGCTCCGAATCCCAAGTACTAAATATTTAGAGAAAAAAATGATGCAATTAATTCAACATTATTGGATTTTTTTTCCTTTCATAATCTCGTGGCGATAACGTGACATTGAAAAACATTGCCAAGTATTTACCTTTTCACTTTTTCGTCTGCTAATTAATCTATCTAATCCGTTATACGCGCCCGACGCTACGAATAAAATATTGGTAGTATCGACTTGAACCGTTTCACCGCGTAATTTTCTGGGTGAATTGCGTTCGGGAACATTTACGATGGTACCTTCTAACATCTATCGTGAAATATCAGACATTAAGTTCGATAAGAAAATGTATTTCGTGGCAATACTTATGTACTAATTACCAACCTTTAGCATTCCTTGTTGTACACCTTCTCCGCCAACATCGCGAAGCTGATGGATTCCGGGGACTGCTCCAATTTTATCTACTTCGTCGAGAAATACGATACCTGAAAGAGAATGAAATCAGTATACTTTTCAAATGGATTTATGTAATTCTTAGAATGCCTATTATTTACCCATTTGTGCTCTTTCAACGTTATAATTAGCGTCCAATAATAACTTGGCAATAACGCTTTCTATGTCTTCTCCAACGTAACCGGCTTGCGTTAACGTAGTACAATCGCAAATTGCGAAAGGAACATCTAAACATTTCGCTATGGTTTGAGCGAGCAAAGTTTTGCCTGAAAATGAAATTTCCATAGTAAACCAAATATCTGGAAACTCGACGAATTCCTCGTTCAGTAATTCAACTAACCAGAGCCAGTAGGTCCCAGTAATAAGATATTACTCTTTTCCAAATGCAATTCGTGACTGTTCGAATCTAATATATCGCTACCGGCTACACTACTCGTTGTAGTTCCGTTATTAAAATTTTGCTGATTACGATTTTCCATATTTTGAAATCCTAAACCTCCAGTCTGATTGCCTGCATAATTATAACCGTTGATGTGAAGAAAATCTGTAAACATTTTGGTTCGTTGAAATTTCACGAAATGTACATCGTCATGAAACGAGTAAATGAGAGGCGAATCAATTAACCTCTTTGAGAGGATGTAAACTGAGATCCATTTTCCATTAAAACGATATCGTGCTTACTGCTACTGGCTGATTGAGATAAATTATTGTAAATTCGTTTATAATGGTTGTATACGGCAACAGATAGGACTTTTTTGGCGTGCTCTTGACCGACGACGTGTCTATCTAAATAGGCGAATATCTGTAAAAATAAGTCAATGTTCAACTACATGGACTGAGAAAATTTAAAGCATAGGTACTCGTACGTACCTTTTTAGGAGGAGGTGGTGGTTTTCGAACGAATTGATTTCTAGGCTCTTCTTTAGTTTGTTCTTTCATCGTTTTCTTAGTATCCATTTCGGATAAAACGACGAAAAAGTGAAGGCATTTTTCACACTTAACAAATCTAGTGGAAGCTACAACCAAAGCAGGATATTGAAACCCAAGCAATTTCACCAAAAGGTTTAATACACGAATAATAATTTTAATAATACTTACAAACAAAAGTCTCTACGTGCGTACACGGGTCTCCGCATTTTGGACAAGATAAATGGTTACCTCCGCCGTCTTTCCCTTTACCAGTTCCTTTACCAGTTCCATTCGAACCATTAGGCGGTGGTGGCGGCGCAGATGTACTTTTATTATTGTTCTGATCAACTGTGTCACCATCTTTACTACATTTCAAAGGAGAAGACGAGGATAACCTTAGAACTGAATTTTTTGAACTAAATGATCTCAAAGTTGAACGAGCCGTTGGAGATAAACATATCTGATAAGGATGCCCGTTACAACACATTACTCCGACTGTGATAAAACAAACTAACAGGTTATTTCGGTTTGAAACAATAACATGTAATAATATCGAATACATACCATAGTAGGATTTAGAGAATGCATTACTAGACAAATATTTGCCTAAATTTGACACCAAGGTGCAGTGAACTGTCCTCATTTTTCAACAATTATACAGTGGATCATTCAACCTATAGGCGTACAACAAAGTGATACAGATGATGTATGTTTTTCTAGACAATCACTGATACTTATCCAACTTACCCAAGTGCTTATATCACAGTTTATCGTATAATTGCTTCAAGAAGTGGTTGCATTCAGTACAAAATCACACACGTACGGGCTTTTTCGAAACTGTAAACAAAAATAGATAATTTGCCAAGTGAAGAAGGTCATGAATTATCAAACGAAATTTCGTATCAATAAAGCAATGTAAACGAACAGCTGAGGGTTCAATAACGTCATACGAATAAGTATTAGTACGAGAACTGCATAACGTAAATAAACACTAGCAATAAGAAAAACTACTATATTTATTTTTGTACCATAATGAGAATGCATAAAATATTCGTTGATTTCATCAGTTCAACGAAGATACTTACACTGGTTATCGCGAATGTTTCTAGAAAGAGAGTTGGTGATGATAGGATTTTAAATGATGAATTGTAAATAATTAACACTGTATTAATAAGTAATTACCTAATGTTATTAATTTATTTTACTTATGATCTAAATAGTTCTATCACTAAAAGATAGAATCACGTAATCATTTGCAACTTGCAAGTTCAAGTGTCAAGTTTTTAGTCAAATCCAAAATGCTTGTAAACAAGGTTAGGTAATCGCTCTATTTTCTTTTTGTTTATACTTCTTTTTGGCTTGAAGTCGTTTCTTACAGTTCCTTCTTCTTTGCTCTAACGAACGACTGACTGACTGATGAGCTGATTCTAATGTAAATCGTAATATTCTCGAATGTTGATATAGTTGCATTCATCAAAATATACAGGCAAAAGTATACTACGTAACTTTTACTAAATTTACGTTCGCATTGTGCGAATGTTAAGGTTATTCTTCATTACACCACAAGCGCAAAAATTCTTTCCCTCGTAGAAATAAATTGTATATTTGAATGATGCTTGCAAGAATATTAAATAGCATAAATAAAATACCTTGCGTTCTTTAGATTTGGGTACAGTCAGCGGAAAATTCATTTTTCAATCTTTAAAATTGATTTTTTCAAATGCAAAGAAATTGTAGCGCAGTTGAAATGAATTCATCAACCTTAAAATTCATTAAAGTAATTTTTAAAATAATTTCTGATTTTCAAATTGAAGTTTAACTCTTATTATGTCATTATCAAAGTGAGATTTTCCCCTGATTATACCTAAGCTAAGCTAAATCACTTGAACTGAGTTGAACGCACGGTATATTGCATTCATTCACGTTTTAGCTAACTTTGTGGCTTGGGTGCTCGAATTAAGTAGTCACTCGCTAAATACTTTTCCCTCTCGTATAGCTCTGATGGATATTCATGAGATTACTTCAAAATTTGGTGAAATACTCTTCTTGAAAATGCAAAAAAAAAGGTATTTTTTTGTTTTTCCGATAACCTCAAAATGGCGGATTACTTAAATTTTGAAGGAAGCTGAAGAAGATTTTTCCTTTTTCTACTTCATATAAAAGAATGAGATAGGACACCAACATATCCAAATCTTAGCTTACTAAGTGCGTTTGGAGGGGAGTTGGAGCAAAAAACAGTTTTTTAAGGATTTTATGAATTTCTCATATTTCTCACCAAATCTACCTAGAAAGGTCAAACTTTGTATGTAAGGTTAGTTGATGACCAGAATATGACCTCTTGAATTTGGGTAAATGCATCCAAAATGGTGGATTGTAAAAATTTAAGGATAATTTGAAAAGTCTCAAGATAGGTTAGTGGTTTTCAGACTAGGTATTGAATGTGGTCTGTACTCCGTAGATATTTATTTTTTTGATTAATTTTTCAGATTGACAAATAAGACAAATTAAAGTTACTAAAACTGCTGGCTAGTTTTTCATTTTTAGCGTAAGTTTTACATTAAAAGAAAATAATGCTGATTGATACATTTATGAACCTCGATGAGTCACTCTAAATTTGCTTTTTTTAGCCAATTTATGAGATTTAATTTGTTTATGTCAAAATGAATTAGTATCAGAGATTATGAACTTGAAACTCAAAAATAAAAGCAAAGCTGAATTATTCTAATGCATATGTTAAAAATTCGTTATAATTATGAAATAATATTACAAGCCATATTTTCTCGCCCTCATTCCTTCATAAATTATAATAGACGACTATTCCAACACCGTAACTCCGTAACGTAACACCTAGCATCGTTATTTATAACTTATAATTATTCCTTCACTGCGAAGGAACGAAATCTCCCGTACTTGAATAAATAAATAGGTACTCCGTGCTTTTCGCGTTTTACCTACTTTTTTACCTCATCCTTTTTCGCTGTTTTCGCATATTCATTCCAGCTGACAACAATGCAAAAAAATGTGAAATCTTCAAGTAGTTTCTCCCGTGGAAATCTTCGATAACACTTTAATCGTTCCAAAAATACGTTCAGCTTCGGTTTTCTGCTTTAAATTAAAAATCACAAATGCATTAGTGCAACTGTAATTGAATTTCAATAATTATGAAATACAAGTGATAAGTAAAACTGGACAAACCCCCGCGTCGTGCTCTCCTACGGTGATAATATTTCGTGGTTTTATCAGTGTTCAATGAAGAGTATCTCATCATAGACTACCCAAAATTCACCCTCGATTCGATAATATTTTAGAGAATATTTAATTTCTCGAACATGTGCTCAGTAATTGTATCATTTTAACCATTATTATTTTCACTGTCAGCATGAAGAAATTCTTCGGTAAGATCGATTCGAAAAGCGACAGTAATGCTAAGGATTTGGGTAATTGTGTTGGAAAATCGTTCGTAGTCGGAAGAATGACAGTGGTGGTAGAAGAAGTTTTAGCCGAAGGTATGTTCTTACTGTATAGGTATAAATCATTACGAAAAATCTTTAAAAAATAGCAATTGCGCACCTGTTTATTGGATTGTGTTTCTTTGTGTTTTTTCTAACATTACGTATTTTTATTTCACAGGAGGATTCGCTGTCGTTTTTCTCGTCAAAGCGAACAATGGAAAGCGATATGCGTTGAAAAGGTTGTTTGTTAATAACCCCTCCGATTTGAATATCGCTAAACGTGAAATACAAATTGCTGTAAGTATTCGATTCTTCCACCTATTAGAATTTATGATCGATGATCAAGATACCATTATATTCCTATTTTATGTCGCAGAGTAACTTAAATGGGCATAAAAACATGATCGGTTACGTTGATTCGAGTATTGTCAGTCAAGGTAACGGAGTATACGAAGTATTAATGCTAATGCCTTACTGTAGGAATCATGTCCTCAGCATGATGAATTCAAGGTATCTATACGTTGTAATTTTTAACCCTACATTTTCGTGTTTCAATTATTACAATAGGTTTTTAATTGGTAATTTGAGCGATTCGAAGATGCGAAATTTTCTCCTATTTATGTGGGCGTTTTGCATTTCGTTAGTTCAATGATACATCGTAACCTTACCATTCAACCTTGTAATTTTTTCATGATTGATGCGAAACATGTACAACTTGTATATTTCGATATTCTACTGTGACACTTCGTTTATAAATTTAGATTGCAATCTGGATTCAGCGAAAAGGAAGTCCTGCATATTTTCTGTGATATTTGTGAAGCTGTGTCGAGATTACATCATTGTCAAACTCCTATTATTCATAGGGATTTAAAGGTATATTTTAAGACAGATTTTATCAATCTCGTCAAGCCCATATCACGTATCGCTCTTCCATCCTTGTTCGCAGGTAGAAAATATTTTGTTAGCTGAAAGCGGTGATTATGTATTGTGTGATTTTGGTTCGGCTACCGGTCGTATTCTTGATCCAGCCAAGCATGGTGTATCCAACGTTCAAGAAGAAATCGAAAAATATACCACTTTATCGTATAGATCTCCTGAAATGGTTGACCTTTACTCGGGAAAGCCAATCACTACCAAAGCAGATATATGGGTAAATTTTTCTGTACATGCGAACTATTAAAATAGCACAATTAACGTATTTGCTCCATTGAAAAAAATATTGTACCAATATGTGCCATTGGGTAATAAATCTACGACTCGAACGTTTCACCTGTTTCGCTATAAATTGCGTATTTTCATGTAGAAAATTTACGAAAGGTTATATCTGACGTCATACCTTTTTATTGATTCACGAGTAATTTGAGTTCTTTTGCATTGCTATTGTGTTATTAATTTATTTTATTTTAACGCGAATTCTATATAATTAACATTTAATTACTGGATATTTGCAGGCATTAGGTTGTTTGTTGTATAAGCTGTGTTTTTTCGCGTTACCATTTGGAGAAAGTACTCTAGCTATTCAAAATGGACAGTTTACGATACCTGAGAATTCGAAATATTCAAATAAATTGCACTCGTTAATTAGTTAGTTTTTTCTCTTATTTTTTATTTTTTCAAATTAATATTCAAAGGTTAAAGAGAACGTACTACTTTTTTGTTGTAGGATATATGTTGGAAGTAGACCCAGATAAGAGGCCTGATATATTTCAAACTTCATATTTCGCTTTCTCGGTAGCTGGAAAAACATGTCCTGTTAAAAATTTGAATGTGAGTATTGGTAATATTTGTACCCGGATTTCTGAGCTTTCATTAAATTAGTCGTGTCGAAGCCTTATATCCGTGTACAGTCAAATCATAGACGTCATGAAGCAATAGATTGATTTTTATCATTCAGATTTACCCTTAAGTTCCACATCACTTCTACACTGTGTCCAAGTTACTTTTGAATTTATATTTTTTCTAATTAATTTATTATTAATATCTTTAATAAAATTCAATTAATCTTTCTATATCAAATAATTATTATCCTATCATTTAAATAAGAATCGTTTCATCCTTCTTATAATAAATGTCGAATTAATTTTTTTTTTTTGAAACTTCATAGAAAAATTTTGAATTTAAGTTTAAAAATCTGGATATTGAAATATTGAACGGACTTTTCATTCTGATGTTCAAATTTACCTTTTAAATTTTGAAAAAAAAAGTTTGTAGTTTAGATGTATGGGCACAGTGTAAATGAGAATTCTCGAAGCCCAATTCCCATAGATATTGTTGTGTGAATGATAACATCAGAATTAAGGAGATGGAATAAACTTTTCAATATATTTGAAGAAGTGGTGTATAGAATAATCAATGCTTTTCAAGGACAGCAAAAAAATTTTTCAATTCTATGAAGGAAATCTTAAGGTTTCCAAAAGTTTCGGTATGCTCAGATTTCACTGATACAATATTTTTGCTTATGACCTTCATTATTGCGTTTTCAAAGCATACATTTAGTGCAATATTTTTGAAATTCACTTTATGAATGTTATGTTGAATAAATGTTCATATTCAAAAATTTTTTTGTTAATATTTGAACAGTACAGATAATGTGATTAATCAAACCGCCTATGTTTCAATTTAAATAAGTTATAATTTATAGAAATTTACACTAATGAAATAATTCCAAGTTTGAAAAACGAAAAAATTAATTTATAATTCCTATATCTAATTTTATAAATTGAAGTATTCGAAACAAAAAAAAATCCATAATAAGTAATATTTCACTCGTAGTTCTCTTTCCTTGTAAAAATAAAAAAGTTAATTTCTTATACTAAATTTTAACGCATATAAAAAATTCGATTATTATCTCACATTGTTAGATAAGGTACAAAATCACTCTAAAAATTCAGTAGAGAAAAAGTTCCTTTAAATGTTCCATTGTATCGAGAAATGATAAATTTTATTTATTGATTTACTGCCTTGCCTTAAAAAAAGTGAGTATGTACCTTTCTTTGTATTTTATTTGCCTTGTACAATTTGATTATAGAAAATGAAGTTTAAACCTGATATTATTTTCTTTTATTCCTTTATTTTTTTGATTTCGAGGGAAAAAATATCCTTGTTTTGTATATGTTCCTTTTTTTCATTTCTTCATTCCTTCACTTATTACAATTTCATTTTGAACCTTGAACAGTGATAATTTCGAGTCATAATTTTGATTTTAATATTACTAAGTGAGACTAATAGCGATAAAATTTCGTCAAAAATTTTTTGAAGATGGCAAATTATTTTTTTGAGAAATTCAAATGAAGTCATATTTTACCCAAAAAATTTTGCTTATTTTTAAAATTATGTATTAAATTTGCGATTCTCAAGAAATGTACCATAAAAGATGATATGCGAAAAAATCGAAACAGTGAAGGCTATTCAAATTTTTGGAACCGCTTGACTCTCTTCCATGAAGAGATGCGATTTTTCATATAATTATCTTTTGTGTTGAACTGACACGTGTTACTCATTTTATATGCAAGTTTTTCGATTCCTTCAAAATTCGATTTCCGTATAATTATCTTGTATGATGCCATCATTCTTGGCTTACATAAGATTTTTTATAGACATTACATCCCACGTAATTAGTGAGTTAAATCCCAAATGCATTATGATATAAGATTTAGGCTTTGTTGGTCTACGGAGTACGTAGTTGAGTCATTACACTCTCTCATCTATTTTATGACGTATGAAGAAGTATCTGATGAATAACCAGCTGCGAGGAATGAGTACGAGGTTAGACAGATTTATGTGGTTTGACCTAATGTGGTTATGATTTTAATAAATTCATCGAAAGTTTATTGATATCTGATTCATTAATGAGTCAGATATTCTGTATACTATAAAAAATATAACGATGAGTTTATTTTTGAAAAACATCTAATTTTTTCGGCAAGTCCCATGAATAATAGTGAGATCGGGTATTCCCATCTTTTTTTTTTTTCACTTTTATTCCCAATTATGTTTTAGTTTCTTTCTGTTATCTCAATATATATAATATTTACGAGAAAAATGTTGATGTATGAATTTATTCTGATTTTAATTATCTACAAGGAATGTTAAGGAATGTAAAAAAAAGAAACGTAAGCAGCCATGCCACATTACTAGAGCTGAGTCTTTAATTGATGTTTGTTTACATGTGAAGTAAACTTTTCAAGCCCACAGGCTTCATCCATTACTGTAGTACTTTTTGTTCACATGAATCTAAAAAGCCCATATTTTGAAAATTTTAGCTGTTTAAAAGCTTCTCAGGCTCTTACGTTCAGCTTTGACTTCCATTATATTGGATTCAAAGTGTGCTGAGTAAGGGATGGAAGGCTCTCAAAAAGTCAAAATTTAATTCCTTAATTACTTTATGATGGACGTAAGCACATCAACTCATTTTTCTCATAAACATCGTATATAGTGAGATACTAGAAAAAAATTGATACCTAATTGGGAATCGAAGTGAAAAAAACAAGGATGGGAATACCCGCTGGAAATGCCACCGCTTATCACCATTACCATAGAACTTCGTGAGAAAATAATTAGAAGTTTTTCAAAAATAAATTCATCCTTGTATTCGTTATAATTATGCAGAACACCTTACTCATTAAAAATCATGCCAAGTCCCTAATCCCACTATAACTCTATGAATGAACATTCCCTTTCAAAGATATAAAGTAGACGTAATTTTTCATTAAAAATTACCAAAGAAATGCAGTTTTCAGGTACATGCATCAAAAGCCCCAGTCTGATGTATACGAACACTGCATTAATATCATTGGGCCTCCATATGCAATTTATTTGAAGGATCAAACAAATCATTTTCTACTGCTGGATTTTTTCTGGGATGTTTCTTGTGTGGATCTACAACATAGCAATAAATTGTTCCGATCAATTAGTTTGTGTTTGCAAAAAAAATTTCCATCCATTTTCACTTGAAGTTTCCCCTCTTCAGGAGCGTAACTAAGTTATTTTTCAGGGAGGGGGGGGGTATTTGAAAAAATCCCAACTTTTTGTAATGAAATTCACAACTTTTTTGACAAAATTTACAACTTTTCTTTCTTTTTTTAAATTTGAGAAATGGTGTAAATTACAAAATAATTAGGTACAAATAAGCGCCGTCATGCGCAGTTTTTTCATGTTCTTTTTATAGTAGTCGTTAAAAATTTCACCACACAAACAACACTGCACTTTGTATCGTTTTCCTTTCCCTCCTTTATTCATTTTTTAAAATTCAACCTAAGTTAATAAAAAGTACAGACATATAGCAGGTATACGATGCGCAGAAAAAAATCGGTGGATTATTGGCTTAGCGAGCAGTGGCAACGGCTTAATTTTAAGTTATAGTGTTGGGCGATTAATAATCGATTAATCGGTAAAAATAATTGGAAGAATCGATTAATCAATTATTAAAAGTAATCGATTATTTTATGAAATAGGTAATCGATTAATCGGCCAATTTTCAGTCTTTTTTTTTCAATAATGCTTCGATATTTCTGAAAAAAAAAACTTTTTATTAAAAAATAATCATTTTGTGAAAACATTTCTATAATACGATGAAATCGTCTCTCATCACATACCTTAAATATGCTTGTTTTTTAAATAAAAACTGCGACTAGGTATAAATACTATCATTTTGGAATAAATGATTTTGTTTTTGTAATTTATTTGAATAAATTATTATTTTTTTTTATTATAATCGAACAAAGCATAAAAAAAATGAAATTTGAGATTTTTCAAATTCTGTATATTTTTTCCAACTCCAAATTTTCTCCAAATTTCTTTAAATCTCTAAGATTTTTTTCAACTCAAATCTTTTTTCTGATTTTCTCTAAATTTTTTTTATTTCATTTTTTCTCAAAATTCATTTCGAGCCAAAAATTTTTCTCAGTATTTTTTCAACCAAAAATCTTTACAGTTTTGTTTCAAATTTGTATGCTTTTCCCAAAATTATTTTCAATTATATTTATTTTTTATATTAAAAAGTCAATATTCATTTGAACTTTGGAAACATTTTTTAACGCCACAATTTTACTGAAAAAAGTTTCAAAGTTGGTAAAAAATTGAAGAAAAAATTTCTAGGTTGAAAAAAATTAGATGAAGTGTAAAATTGAAAAAGCATCTGAAGAAATTTTGGGTGCAAAAAATTTCTAATGCTGATAAACGGATAAAAAAATTAAAAATAGATATAAAAATATTTTTGGATTGCCAGAAATTTTCTAGGAAAAATTGAAAAAAATTGAAAAAATTGCTAGAAAAAATTTGAATTTGTGTAAATTTTTATTTTTTCGTTTATTCACTCGTGTTCCGTAAACGTTGTAACTACAGAATATAGATAATATAAAAAAATCGATTATTTCAATAATCTATATTTCCTTTAACATTCCTTGTAGATAATTAAAATCAGAATAAATTCATACATCAACATTTTTCTCGTAAATATTAAATATATTGAGATAACAGAAAGAAACTAAAACATAATTGGGAATAAAAGTGAAAAAAAAAAAGGATGGGAATACCCGATCTCACTATTATTCATGGGACTTCGCGAAAAAATTAGATGTTTTTCAAAAATAAACTCATCGTTATATTTTTTATAGTATACAGAATATCTGACTCATTAATAAATTGGGTATCAATAAACTTTCGATGAATTTATTAAAATCACAACCACATTAGGTCAAACCACATAAATCTGTCTAACCTCGTACTCATTCCTCGCAGCTGGTTATTCATCAGATACTTCTTCATACGTCATAAAATAGATGAGAGAGTTAATGACTCAACTACGTACTCCGTAGACCAACAAAGCCTAAACCTTATATTATAATGCATTTGTGATTTAACTCACTAATTACGTGGGATGTAATATCTATAAAAAATCGTATGTAAGCCAAGAATGATGACATCATACAAGATAATTATACGAAATCGAATTTTTGAAGGAATCGAAAAACTTGCATATAAAATGAGTAACACGTGTCACGTTCAACACAAAAGATAATTATATGAAAAATCGCATCTCTTCATGGAAGAGAGTCAAGCGGTTCCAAAAATTTGAATAGCCTTCACTGTTTCGATTTTTTCGCATATCATCTTTTATGGTACATTTCTTGAGAATCGCAAATTTAATACATAATTTTAAAAATAAGCAAAATTTTTTGGGTAAAATATGACTTCATTTGAATTTCTCAAAAAAATAATTTGCCATCTTCAAAAAATTTTTAACGAAATATAGTCGAAATTCGATCAATCGATTACTCAAATTATCGATTATTCCCAACACTATTAATTTACATGTTGTAATTTGTCAGTCTGTCTGTCTATGTGTCTGTCTATCCATGCACCTGGAGAGTGGAACCTAAGCATGATTTAATACATACAACTGCACTGCAACCGTTCGTCGTGATTCGCGAAGTTGGAAATTTTTTCGGTTATCGCGAATAGTCTGTTGGGCTATACATGATATAAGTTGGCATCAATTCGAATTTATTCGAGTTCTTATTTTCCCAAAAGAAATTCAAGTTCCCAATTTTAGCGTTCAACAATTATAAATTTCCCAACTTTTCAAAACACCTGGGGTGAAGTTCCCCCATCCCCCCTTACTTACGCCCCTGCCCCTCTCAAAAATGGGAGGAGTTAACGGTTCAAAATGTTAGTCAAAGATTTCCTCGATGGACTCCGAATAGCTCCGAGGCAAATTTAGCACATCAATTCGCCTATACCCTTTCATCGTATCTGATGATGAACTCAAAGTGGCGTCTAATTGCACTTGGGTGTGTACTGAGTAGTTGCTATAATGTATACTTATGGAAAAAATTAGGGCTTCAAGTAAGTAGACTATGACTCGGTGGTACAGTCAATCTATTCTTTCATGACATTTATGGTCTACGGTAGATTTTATGGCTTCATAAATTTTATGAATGAAAGAAACATGCTTATAACGAGTAATTTGCGTAGTATATGAAAAATTCTTCGTCGTAATTGAAGTAGTAAAAATAGTCGCCTAAATTTCATATATTTGGCTTCGGTTTGAAAGTACACTCGACATACTATAATTATTTTTATAATCGAATACGATTTGTGTCGCAGAAAGCACCAGTTCCTAACGTAGAAGAATTAATATCATCGCTGAGCAGCGACAACAAGAAACAGCCGCAACCGCCGGTCAAACTACCGCCACCAAAGTCTCAACTTTCAAATGCAGTTCCTTCCGAAACATTTTGCAGTACAAGTGTAACGCCGCGACAACGCCCTAAACCGTTGAACTCGACTATAACCTCGGCTCCGTTGGGATCATCTCCGGTGCTAAAAAGAGCTTTGTTTCCAAACGCCGCCTCCATTCAACAGGCGGTGTCGCAATCGCCCGACGTAGCCGCAGCGTTCGCAGCACCTGCGAATGCGACAGAATGCACCGATACTCGTTTTCAGCCGACTGATCATACTCAACCTCCATCGGAGACAACTTCTTACGAAAATTTATTTCCTTCTAATACAGGTAAAAAGGCAACGTTGGATTACGTATTTTTCGCGAACCGAGTAAATTAAAGTTACCGACGTTGCGTGATCGGAATAAAGTAAGCCGAGTTTGACGTCGGATTAGATACTTTGAAGGAGTTCCCGAAAGAGTACCGTAGATTAATCAACGTCAAACTTTTACTCGCGTACTGATATTACAACTTTTCCTATCAGCCTTTGACGGTTCTTCGATGAAGTTCGAATGCTTTTCTAATTTTAATTTCTCGACGCGTTTATTCGATCGCTACGACGGTATTTTCGATTCGTTGAATGCGGTAGAGGTTATCGAGGCGTGAAATTTCGCGAATTTTTTATACAGGTTTTACCATCATTAGCCGGTAGGTGGCGTTAATGAGTGTACCAGTGAAAGGAAGGGCGAGGGGGGATAATTACGGAGAGCTTAGGCTCTTTAGAAAAATCATCTGTGGAACAAGCAAGAGCCAGTTATTGTTCAGCATAGCCATTTTTTGGTGGACCAAATAAGATCCAAATGGAGGTCCAATAATAACTACCCCACAATGTGAAAGAGTTGTAACAGTGCACTGTGCAGATTAATCGAATCACTAATGAACGAATTCTATGAATGCTCATCAGGGATGGCATTTCACACGAAAAAAAACTTTTTCTACATTTACACGTCAAATAAGTGTAGAATATGTAGAATATGTAGAATAAATGTAGAATATGTAGAATATGTAGAATATAGCTGAAAGCCAAAAAAAAAAAACACAGTTTTGGATTTTTTTGGAGCGAAATGAATGAATAATTGACTGAGTAATAAGTTTACTGATTGAAGTTCGAAGATGATTTTTATTTCCATTTTTTGAAAAATGACTAGAGAAAAGAGTGATTTATTCGAAGCGCTGGATTATCGTTTGGTAATATGTCAGAAAAAGTATACAGCACTCCGTTTATTGTGCAATAAACAGTTGGCCAACACAGCTGAAACAAGGTTGAAAACTCACTGGTAAGTAATCATAATCAGTGTTGTAGGAACGAACATATGTCTGTTCTTATTCCTGTTCTTGTTCATGGAAAGACCCAGTCATTTGATCCTGTTCCTAACTCGTTCTTATTCTCAATGTTTCAACTGTTCTCGTTCCGTTCTTCGTTCTTTTAATTCTTTACAATGTTGTTCTCGTTCTGTTCTTTGTTCTTTCAATTCTTTATGGTCTCGTTCTTGTTCGTTCTTCATTCTGTTCTCGTTCTTCAACTTTTTCTTTTGTTCTTTCTTTCTTTCTTTCTTTCTTTTTTTTTTGATAACGTGTTTACAGTTTATGTTGTTGTTGGAATTGAAAATTAATTAATTGAAGCTAATTAATAAAAAAAAAAAAAAAGGATTTATATGGGTATACGCAGCATTTGTCCGCTTTTAGAAGTTTTTTATTTTCTCTTTCCCCTCATGATATCTATTAATTTTATGATAAATCATTAACTTTCAAAAGAACGAAGAACAACCCGAAATTACATCCGTTCTTGTTTTTGTTCTCGTTCCTCAGCACTTTACATTAGTTGGTTCTCGTTTCGTTATTTGATCTTTCAGTTTGAAAATATTCTGTTCTCGTTCTGTTCTTTGTTCTTCATACATATCAGTTTTATGTTCTCGTTCTTGGTTCTGTTCTTCAGGAACAATGAAAATTCTCTGTTCTTGTTGTTCTTCGTTCTCGTTCTTGGGTTTGTTCCTACAATACTGATCATAATTACATCAAAGTTCCATTTCATTTCATTTTACAATAAACCTATTTCATTTTTCATTTTTTTATCTAATTAGAAATAGGTGTCGATATTGATCTTTTTTTTTTAATTTTTTGTTTCATTTTTAGAAAATACGTGAAATTTTCATCTATAAAGATAGAGTAAAGACTTATTCTACATTTATTCTACATATTCTACGTATTCTACATATTCTACATATTCTACATTGTTAGGGCACTTATTCTACATGTGTAGAATAAGTGTATATTCTACATGTAAAGGTAAAATGTTATTCTACATGCCAACCCTGATGCTCATTAACACTGATGCTCTATTGGCGAATCACAAAAATTGTAAATGAAGGGAATAATTTATATTTTCATTAGAAAACGCTACAACCAAAAAACATTATGAAAATGATCCTACTGCGAAGGGGAGGGGGGTTCAATTTTTGAAAAATTCAGAAACGCATAAAAATATTAAATTTTCCCTTCAAAACTTGGCGCATCCTATAACCTCGCGATATTTATTCAATATAACCTATTTTCCTATCAATCTTAAGATGTGAAGGGGCAGGGGACAGTCTTTCAAAATAAGCTACAATCCGAGTGAATACGAAATCTTACGCATGAAACTGGCTGAACTCGTTATTGTAACGATACATCACTTGTGTAATCCACGTCAATCGATTTGGGATTTGAAATATCGCACTGGGATTTCAGCTGTGGGGGAGGGGGGATTAATTTTTGAAAAATACCGCAGTTCCGGTTAATATGAACTTTGACAGTTGAAACTAGCTAGACCTTTTATTGGGACGATATTTCACTCATCTAACACATTTTTGGAGGTTTTTGACATTCACGCCACGTACGTGTATTGTAACAGAAGGGGAGGGGGGTAATTTTTGGAAAAAACTGTGCATTGAATTTTCGTAATTTTTATTGATTATGCACGAATAACAGTTCTCATTTGTACGCATTTTAATATTTTTGTGTATTTATATTTTTTCTTTTCTTTAGAATTCGAAGATCCTTTCCGAGAAGAGCCGCAAAGTTTACCACCAAATACGAGTAATCTGTCGAAAATACAAGGTGACCCATATGTCGCACAATCTCCCTCGCTATCGCCGTCAAACAAACATAATATTCACAGACGAAATGTCAGCGATACTTCGGCTTTTAAAAGGTATCTAAGATTTCCTCGAGTAAAATGTCTCAATTTTCGTAACTACAGGCTGTCCACTTCCTTACTTAGGAAGTAATTTGGTTATTTTTTCAGCTCTTTGTTACTATTTTTCTCGAATCTTATTCTAAATTTTAATTATTTTACAATTTAATTTTTTTATTTATTCTTAATTTTTCTTGCACTGCTGAAAAAATGAATTAGGTTTTTCTTCATCTTACTTCCAGTTTTTTCGATGCACCAAGCAATTGTTTTCCATGAGCTAAACTAAATTAGTGTACTCTTTATGGGCCAAAAAGTACTCTATAAAACGAGTTTCTCTTATTCAAAAAGTAACCAAGAAGTAATGCGTGGAAAATAAACTCGTTAACTCTGAGTAAGATTTGTGAGTGTGGGAGTATTTTTAAAGGGTTAAAATTTGCTCCTGTAAGTACTTTTTGGTGGCCTTGGAGACGTTGATTTTTTTTGATGAAGAGTATCCGAGAGATGAAAATTATGCAATACCCTTAACCCATCTTTGATTAGTAAGTCACCAGTCCCCCTTCAAAGATTCGATACCACAGTCTATATTATTCATAAGAAAAAGAAAGAAACTCAATTCTAACATAATTTTAGAAACCAAAATATCAGGCATCCTATTTACGTTATTTGCTCCATCTTGCCCTTGTTCCTTAAGGCCCTACTCTCCTTCAGAAAACCGATATCAGGATATATTATTCATGAGAAAAATAACGAAATTAAATTTTGACGTAGTTTTGCGAAGCCAAGGTATTCATTGTAGGCCAAGTTTTCGAAATTTAGAGTTGTCACAACGCAATTAGTATATACGACCGTAACTTATGTTAACGTGAGTGGAATGACACGAAATGTTTATGGTGGTTAAAATAATATATTGTAAGTATAGGAGATGAAATAATTGAATTTTAAGGTCGATCTACCCATCCGAAAGTTAAGGTTTTGAAGTTTTGAGCTTTTGTAATGCGAACAGTTCGGTTGTGGACAAATTTTTGCTTTACATTTCGTTAGCGAATGAGTCATTCTTTGAATCATAATCTCAAAATAAGAATCGTTAGTGAACCAAATATTCTGTTTCAGTTCGGTCGCTGTAGAGAAATAATTATTTTTTGAGTTTCGAAGGCTTGCTTAAATTTTTTCATTGTTCAGGGTTCTGAGAATTTCTTGAATTTTTTTTTTGGTAATTCATTTGCAAAGTTCTAATCTCAATATTATCTAAGAAAAATAAATAAATAAACAAATAAATAAATAAATAATCAAACAAACAAACAAACTAGTAACCAATAAAGATTCTGATGAGGCTAACATTTTATCTTCAAAATTACGAAGGTTTTTCTTTGAAGGTTACACGTAATTTTCTTTCTCTTGAAACACCACATTTGCTATTTTTAGCTGAGTTTTTAATAAAAACGATAGCTATTATAGCCTGCTTGATTTGTACAAGGAGGAGAGTGAGGTTTTGAAATCTTTCCGTTCCAAACCATATGTCCAATATTTTGATATGTATATTTTTTCCTCTACGCGTGGTGCCGGCGGATATTCATGAAAATTGTTCAAAATGTGATGAAAGACTCTTTCTGAAAATGAGAAGAAGGTACTTTTTTATTTTTTCGATACACCTAAAATAGAGGCTCACTCAAATTTTGAGAGGGGCTGGAGGTGAGGACGGATTTATCAAAATTTTTGTTTTTGATCTCATATGAAAGAGTAAATTATGGGCACCAACATATCCAAATTTCAGCTTCCCAAGCGAATTTGGAGGGGAGTTGGAGCAAAAAAACGACTTTTTGAAGAAGGTTTGAGTTATGAAATTTCTTCATTCTTTCATATCTAATCACCAAACCAATCTAGAAACGTCAAACTTCGTGTATGAGGTTAGTTAGTGACCAGAATATGACCTCTTGAATTTGGGTCAAAATGGATTCAAAATGGCGGATTGTCAAAATTTGAAGAGAGCCTGAGGAGCCTCAAATAATTAAAATTGTGATTATTACCGACTCATATAATTACTGGGAATGCGAAGTATTCTACATTCTGAATTAAAGTTCACATATGATATTGGAGGGGAGAAGGAGGGGTTATTGACTTCAAAATGTGCTGGGGGTACGTAAAAGGTTGAAAATTTTTCATTTAGATGTCATATGATAAAATGAGCTCAAGTGACTTACTATGCTGATTTTAACTTCCCAAGTGAATTTAAAGAGGAGTTGGAGCAAGAAATGGCTTTCGGAGGGGAAATTGCTGCAGTAAATTTCAGGAGTCTTCCATATCTCATTATCAAATCAGTCTAAAAAGGTCAAACTTTGTATGTGGGATTAGTTAGTTACCAGAATATGACTTCTTGAATTTGGTTTAAAGTGTATCCAAAATGGCGGATTATCAAAATTTGAGGAGAGCCTGAGCAGCCTCAAATAACTAAAAATATGATTAATTCGGATTCATATTATTTTATTGGTGATAATAAACATACTATATCTCGAATTCACCTGCACATATGATATTGGAGGTGATAAGGAGGGGTTGTCGACCTTGGTTGAAAATTTCTTATTTAGGTATCATATGATGAAATTAGCCCAAATGACCAATTATTCTAATTTTAGCTTCTCAAGTGAATTTGAAGGGGAATTAAAAATAAAACTGCATTAGTAGGGGAAATTACTACAAGAAGTTTCATGAATCTTCCATATCTCCTTACCAAATGTACTTTGAAAGGTCAAACCTCGTATGTAAGGTTACATGATGACCAGAATATTACCTCTTAAATTTGGATCAAAATGGATCCAAAATGGCGGATTGTAAAAATTTGAGAATAATGAACCTCAAGTAGCTATAATTTGAAACATTTATGCTCATATGATTATTACTTGGCAAGAAATACTACTTTTTCCATATATTCAACTTCTTGAGTGCTTTTGGAATATTGGATGTGGCCTACATACATGAAGGGGTTAGCAACGTTATTTGGAAACCTGAACCAGCCCCAATTAAAAATTCAGCTCTAATAATGCGGCATGGCTGCTTACGTTTTTTTAAATGTTTCCGTAATAAACTCAATGTTAGGTAGTAAAATCGACTCATTATATAGTACTACCTTGTTTTCTCTTATAAAGTTTGAAGTTACAAGATTTCTCCAAAAATTGAGTGTACAGCCTGTAATCATCTTCCCCGAGCTATCAATTAATCTGTACTCCAACATGCGAGTATTTATAAAACGATTCTTAACGAATGAATTAGATACTAATTTTTCTATTCATCGTTCATCTTAGGGTTTACTCCAGTGAAATGATGCCGTTTCGTAGTTCGCAGAATGCATCCTCTAGAACATCTTCAAAAGATGATTTCGATAAATCGGATACTCAAGATTTGAAAAACTTCTCAACCGCTTCGTCTGTGGCGCAGGTTCGTGAATCGGTTATTAAAGGTGGCTTAGCTGTTAAAAATCTCGTATCCGCAATTAATTATTTTTCATTACAGAACAATAAAAGGCTGGATAAAGACTCGAAATCGTTGTCAAGCGAAGTAGCCTCGTGGAATCCGTTCGAAGAAGGCGCCGTTCATTCTAAATCGCAAAGCGTTAGTAATGATATATTTACGGCGAAATTTCAAGAAAAGGCCTTCACTCAGATACAGATGGATAGAAGTAAGCATTTTGGTATTCGTATTAGAAGCATTTAATAATTAAGACAGTCTAACGTACAAAATTTTTACCCCATCTGTTTCAGATAATTTTGTAAAAAAAATAGCCGACTGTAAAGTCAATGATGGTGACCCAGAAGATCCGTTTGGTTCGGCGCCGTTTAGATTACCCGGTAATTACTTATTATGAAGTTAAACAAAGTATTTAGTATTTTTTTTTTTTTTAGCTAATCCTTATTATTACGTAATCATTGAACGTAAATCGATGAAAATTGATGCATAATTCTATTTTACATTATCGAAAAACATAATATACGATGAACAAAGATACATAATATTTTACTCAGTATCGATATTATTTAGCCAATTTTTTTTTTCCTTTTTCGAATTACTCATGTGTAGTGTATACTGATATTAAATTTGTTATCTAAAAGTTAATAAAATTGATAAAATGCAAAATTTTATTCTTTGCTTTGCGTACTTTTTAGGTTCAAAGCAATCGAACAATAAACATAAAAAATCTTCTAGCGCAGGTAAGCGGTGAAAACACATTCAAATGTACTTGCTTGTATTGTTACGTTGTTGGCTTGGCGAGCAGTTTGTTATCGATTGATGAGATGGCAAATTAATGACGAATGATGTAACGTAGATTTCTATCGTATTCGTCGTATTCAGTATTTACAATCGACAAGAACGAATCGTTAATGAAACTCTACGATGTGCGCGATTACCGCTTTATAGCTTGGTTACGCTCGGTACACCGCTTCTTTGCATTTTACCAAAAGGTGATGGGTTTAGGAGATAATTTTTTGTAAAGCACAAATTAATTTTTCGCATGGTAAAAGAATTCCGTGTAGTGGAAATTGACGAAATTTTTTTTTTAACTTCGTCGAAATGATTTATTGCAGATTATACGGCTTCGTTGGATAAATGGAAAAAATACTTTATAGAAAATAACATAAAAATAGAAGATTTAAATTTAGAAGTCGGAACCGATAGCGAAGTAGAATGGTATAATGAAATTCCATCTGCGGAATTAGTGGTCGCCCCTTCAACCTCACCGTTTGTTCCGGCGCCGTCGGAGGATAGATCGAAATACGAAAAGTTAACTAGTAATTTGGACGATGTTTCTTCTGACGATAGCGACGATGGTAAATAAGATTTTATGGGTGTTTTGGTAGTTGCCTAATTTCAGCGTGAAGGAATTAAGGGTACTCTGAGTTACTATTGGGATTTTACTGGAGTGACGAAGACCAATTTTTTTTGTACCTGTTCTTCCATTTTTGTTTCGTTCTCAAATACTCTTAATTAATTTTTTTTACAATTTTTTTGCGTTGTTTTTCAAAAGCATAATGTAAGATCTCAATGGTAAACCCTTGAATATTTCTTCTCCTTTTTTATACACGTAACGCCAGGTTGATATGAATACATACAGTAGACACATTATAGGGTGTTTCATGTAAGTATGAGTTCCTTCACACTATGTGATGTATGATAGCTTGCCTACCCTAATTGCTGATGAAGCTGAGATACACCGGTTTGAAAAATAGTTTTTCATTTTAGTAATGACCAAATTCAGAAATTTTTATTTCATTATCTAAGTCGCATGAAAATATGACGTTTGCGCCAAAATGTGGAGTATTCAATGTAGCAAAAAATTAGTGACAGTGGAAGAAGTAGGTGCAGAGAAATAATGGAAGAAATGATGGAAAAATATTTCATTTTTTTATATTTTTTCGCAGATTATTTTTAATTGGGAGTGTGCACGCTCGCTGGGAGCTCTGCAATCGATTTCTGAAATGATGATCAAATCGCCGTATTTACATTAATTTATAAAGGAGGCTCTCGGTTTTTTAATTATTACGCGAAAACCGCGTATTTTACAGTTTTTTTTTCATAGAACGTTTTTTGAAGATGATAAAAATAGCTTTCTAACAAGCCTAAAAAAGTTTATTTTTAATCACTGGTTCAATGGAAACAAACTGCTGAATGAAGTGTTGGAATAATAATAATTCACCAACTTGTTAGAAGTTGATATTTTTTAATTGTTTTAATATGATTGACATATTGGAAGTCGTGAATTACATTGGAAAGGAGGCGCAATGGCCTTATAGGGAGGGAAGTGCGTTGTTTAATTTCTAACTTACTCAAATCCGGAGATTGAATTCGCTGCAGGTTCATCGCCACCGAAACTAGCAATATACGTAATTTTTCACGAGTTCGACGCCGATATAGGTAGAATAAAAATAAATAAAACCTATGTAAAATTGCAACTGCAAGTCAACCTTCCGCATTTCTATTTCCACTAATTATTATCTAATCTAGTATCTACCCGCCAAAATGTAGACATTTTTGGCTTACTGGATAGCTGATTTCATCCTCTACAATTTATGTCCTTACAAAAATTACCATAAATACCATATATGCTGCTCAAAAAAAAGATTTATAAGAAAGTGGAAAAGAGTAATTGCTATTTAATTTTCCTCTATGAGCAAAACCCTGAAAAATATCATTTTTGATACTTATTTTTCGTGAAAATTTCTTTAGTATTTGTTTCTTCATAATCAAAGCTGTCTAGATGAAATCTGTTTATAATATGTGGTCGAGTGCCATATACTGGTTGTTTAAGTTTTTTGAGGATTTCTCTCCACCTAATCTACCCATTGCCTCCAATCTTGGATAAGCACATTTTAGAGCTTCTTGCATATTCCGACCTAGCTTGAATTTCAAGGTAAAATTTGCGAAAAAAAAATTCTATTTGAAATCAGTAACAATAATGATTTTTTGGCCCCTTTAGAGCTACCAATGGAACATTCATTTAGATTATGTGGTAGGGAATAGACTCGCATCTGTGAGATAAAATTCAAACCGAATCAGTAGAGCATTTTTCAAAGTTATCTGCAAAAGTTAAGAAAGAAATAACTAATTTTTCCATATTAATAGGAAAAAACGCGCATACTAGCATCATAAAATATTTTTTTAAATATTAAATTACGATAGATTTTTGAAAATTTCTCAGTAGTAGTTCCTAGGCCTTTGAAACTTACAAACTCGATTGGTTCTTTAAATTGAAATTTATACGATGCAATTAAAGGATCATTATAATTGGACTGCATTACGCAACAATGTTCTAAGTGAAATGAGGCGCCATAAACTTTAACTACATCAAGTTTCTGATGTAATGTAAATTATAACAAAGCCAGTCAATCAAACTGAACAAATTTCGCTTGTTTGTCTTTGAAATTATTTAAATAACATGAATTATTTCATTCATTGCTAGTTGTTCTCATTAAAAACAAAAATAAGATCGATCCACAAGTCTATGGCGCCTCATTTCACTTAGAACATTGTTGCGTATTGCAGTCCAATTATTGAGATTTAGTTTTTTACATTTTTATTTTTTTTTTAGTATTTTTGTCACCTGTTCCCTACGCTGTTACTTAGTTCTCATGAATTTTAGCACAAACTGTATATTTTCATTTGACTTGAGGCATGAAATAAAAATGTTTGAAATGGGTCGTTGCTGAGGAGAGAACATAATGATAAGAAATATTCATTCGAGTACTTGCTTCGCAACTTCATAAGCCAATGAAGGGGAGAGGGGGAGCTAAAGAAGGAAAGATACTTATATTTTTCAAATGTGTGTTTCTCGGCAAATTCCACTATCGAGTATATTCAATATCTTATGTGACACATATGCACGATGGGTTGCTTATTTTACTTGTTGGAAGGAGAATATGAAAAATGATCGCGTTTGAATATCTACGTATGTATTATCATTGTCAGGAGTAGATAAAAATATTCTGTTTGTGCTAAATTTGGTAGATAAAATTATTTTTAAAAATGTAAAAAATTTTAATTTTTTCATCTTTTCCTCATATTACTTGGAAAAACCCTTTTCGAATCCATGTTTTGAAAATTGTGTATTAGTTCCTACTCTACTTTTGAACTCCGGCTAAAAAAAACATTTCTGTTGCTAATTTTTCATAGAGAATTTTGACCTTCCAGGTTATTTGGTGATGAAACATAGACACAAAAAATTTCATGACTCATAACTTCCTCAACAATCGTTTTCACTCCAACTTCTCTCCAAACACACTTGGAAAGCTGAAATTTTGATATATTGGTGTCCCTAAATTCCTCGTACATACGAGATCAAGAACGTAAATTTTGAGTAATTTGCCCTTTTCTCCAGCCCTCCTCAAAATTTTAATGATCCGCCATTTTGAATTTTTTAGAAAAAACCAAAAATTACTTAGATTTTTAAAAAGAGTCATCAAATTTTGAGCAAATTTCATGAATACCCGCCGTGAGGAAAAAAAATAACTTGAGAACCATTGAACCCCACTCAAGCGAAGTGCCGAATTCCCTACGTTAAACTTGAAATAAATAAAATGTTAAGATTGTGTTCATTTTCATCACATCTGGGAGTAAAATAATGAAAAAATTGATTAATAAAAAAATTTCAAAAGCTGAACAGTGATGCAAAGTGTATTAGCGATTTTTTTTTTATTATTTTCCCTGTTATGAAAAAAAAATGATTAAAAAATTTTTCAACATCAGAAAATAAAAATAATTAAAAAATATTTTAAACCTAATTTTTAGAGCTCAAAAAAATTTCATATTATAAAAAAAGATTTGGCGTTTGGCCCGTATGGGGTTCTATTGAACGCAAGGTATGTTAGTATATTTACATACCAAAAAGTTGATCAACGCATATTTTTGAAAAATTCATAACTCATTCCTCTCGCAGTGTATGAAGGTGAACTTTATAACCTTTTTTGTTCGCCTTGGTAAGTACTATTTTTAGGATGGGTCAAATTTGTTGTAAGTCCAATTTTTGATTTTTTACGAATTTTCGAAATTTCAAGATTTTTAATGTTGGCAACACTGCCACAAGAAAACCAGACTCGTGTCAGATGTAATTCATGTGGCGCCTAGGTAGGTGCCTGAAGTACTATAACATAGACAACTATTTGAACATATCTATGACTAACATTATCTGATTGGTCTCTCGTTAGCTGGGAAAAAAAAAACAAAACAAAAAATTTTCCACCTTACTGCATACTCTACATTTTAGCACAAACATCAATGCTTATTCGACTTCTGATAGATGATGAAAAACAAATTTTTGGAATGTGTTATTACTAAGGCATGAGTATGTTTTTCGGATCTCTATCCAGACCCCTTCAGCGATCAGGTTAGGCAGTCTATCGTACACGACTGTCGCATAAATATACCCTTAAGTAATACGAAGGAGCTCATATTGACGAGTAGCGTCCCGTATATACCGTTAATTTGAGCATTGAGATCGTAATTCTAAAGGTTTCTTAATCGATAATTTCTTGCAGACCCAGCGATCGGCGACAACGCACAAAAACGATCCGCATACAACCGACGTATCTCCCGTCGCAAACACAAGGCACGCGACACGAAGCCGAAAACCGATAACGTGCTGAAGAAGTCGGACTCAAACGACTCGATCGGTTCGGCGAGCGATTTACGAGCGCGCGAAGAGCAAGAAGAAGAAATCGACGAAAAAGAAGATAGCGAAACGATGACCGTAAACGATAGCGTAATGACTTGCGGTTCATCGGCGTATCACGCCGAATGCGAAAGCATGGCTAGAGAAGAGTTACCACAGACCAGGCGATACCCGCGGATGGCCAATGTACCGGAGAATAAAGAATTGGATACTTTGTTCGTCGGTCATTCGTACGGCGATAAACCTTTACTGGCTGACGACGAGTTAGACAAAGGCGACGCAGTATCCCCGGCCCCTTTAATCGATATGAATGACGAACAAAAAGAGCCCAAAGAAGAAGACGTGTTTTCGTTAGCGCCGTTCGGTAAAACGAAAAAGAGATCTAAAGAGGCGAACCCTAGTCAAGCTGATTTATTAATTACCATGTCGCCGGACGTAGTGGAGGGCTCGTTGGTCGATTTAGGGGACGACAAATCGTACTCGTTTCACGACTCTAAACGCGACAGCAGCTCGTCGTACGTCGAATTCGAATCCATTCATCAGAACGTTCAAAAGGATGGGTTCGATTCGACAGCCGCGTTTATACAGGGTGTCGATATAGTCGCCGATAGTAACCCGTTCAGCGCTTCTTTCAATCCACCGTTGACTGCGCTGCCAGCGAAACCGCTCAGTTTGGTAAAACCAAAGAAGATCTTTTCGGAGCTGTTCCGTTCGATCGTATGGCTGTGTCTGTGACGAGTTCTTCGGCCGCTAGTCGCAGCGAAATCGACGATTTTATCAATTTTACACCCGATATGGCGAATACCGATACCGTACCTGTTACTACCAATAACTACTACATGGCTAATCCTACTCCGTACTCGGTTCCCGTCAGACCGAAAGATATCGAGTACAATGTCAACGTCGGTATTAGTAATATGAGCTTCGAAGATAATACAACTAATGACGTAGATCTCGCGGAACCATTTTCAACCCCTATTAAGCAACCGAATACGGTGGAATGTGGCCAAACCATGTTTTTCCAACCGAGTAAAAATAATAATCCATTTTTTTCGTAATATACTTTTATATACCTTGGATATTTTTTTCGCGTGTCGAATTTTTCTATTCTTTAAAATTTTTTCGAAATATTAATCGTAATATTTGGCTACGTTTCGCTGTCACTTTATATATTTTTTCCTTATTTTTTTTTTTTAGTCTTGTTCTTCGTTCTTTGTTGATTCATTATTGCTGTAAGTTTTGAAGCTGTGAAATAGGGTTGTAAATTGCTTTGTTTATTATTATAGTCGCGTATCGAACGAGATACTTAATTTTAAAATCGCGTTTCTCATCGAAACATATGTCGTCTTCGGTGATTTCGAGTCGTTGGACTGATTTCACGCGGAGATATGTTTTCAGGGTAGTCGAAGGTGGTTATATTAGTATTTTTTTTTTAATTTCCTCAAATCGCCTACCTAATCCTTTCTATCATATCGTGTTAATTTATGTTATTTCATTTTACTTTCCTTTATTTCGTTGCGATTTTATTTACTCGTCGAGTACAATTATTTTGTATTTTGTAATTACCACATGTTACCTAAAATGTTGGTAAATTGTCGTATAATCCGTGTTATAGTTTAAACGAAAGTACAAGTAATTGGTGTTTTGGTATTCTGCGTTATCGTTACATTTGGCTACGAAATATAATCGTCTAAAGCTATTTCTTAAGATATGCGAGAATTTTTTGTAGTAATGTTAGTCAGAGCTGGTTCGTTATTTGGAACTGGTTTAATTTACTCGAACCTTTATGATATTATTTTTTGTTTTTCTTTATCTAATACCTATTTGATTTTTTTTACGTACATTTTATCGAACACAGTATTTTTTAAATTAATGTATCGATGGAAATAAGGCTTACGTTGAGGATAAAGATACTGAGAAGGAAAATGAACGGATCCTGTTTTGCTTGTAAATAGAAAAGGCTTTCCTTGGGAAATAGGTACATTGGCAATTTTAGTTTGGGGTAGCCAGTTAGGCAAATTATGCGATAAAATGTGCAGAAAATTGAGAATAAGATATGTATCTTTTTTTTTTTTTTTTTTTTTTACATAATCTATGGGCAACTCATCGAACATCATTTACCTAAAAAGCCCGAATTCCCTGCACTTGCAAATGAAGAAATACCTTGAATGGCCTTCTTGGTGAAAATTATTCATCATGCAACTTTTCATGTAACTTTGTGCTTAAACATTGTGTGTGAGAAAAATATGGTCTGCGTCATAATTGGGGAAGAGGGAAGTAAAATTTAGATTTTTATTCTTTTTTTCTTTTTTTTTTTTTTTAATGAAAATTTAGTTCTTTTTTTTCAGTACAGTTTTTTAAAAATTAAATTTATTAATCAATTTTCATGAAAAATTCTTACAGTTGACCAAATTTATTTGAAAAATTTTATTTTGAATAGCTACATTTTTTTAGCATTATGGTAGCTCTGTTTTTATAATTTAATCATTGGGATGCGTACATGATGTTTCTTCAATTTAATCGCCAATTTTTTTTTTCTATAAATAAGACAACTTGGTCAAAATTTGCTTTCATTTTATAATAATTTTGAAATCTTAATCTATATGCTATTATAGAGGGTTAAATGAAATGTAAAAGAAACACTTATTTTTATTTAATCTGAATTTTGATAATTTAAAAATTTATTAATTTATTTATAAAAAAATTTCAAAAACTAAGCAGTGATATGATATGAGTGAACTTGAATAAAAAATTAATTTTTCTGTATATTCTCAGTTATGAACAAAATGAATGTCATTTTTCTTTTTTTTTTTAAATTAAAAAAAAAATCATCTAAATTTTTATAATTCATTAAATATTTCATATTAAGAAGTGAACGCTTTCGGTGAATGCTGTTTGATAGGTGGTACGGTGTGAGGGACATAATACACCTTAAATCAAATTCAACGTTCTCCAATCAAATTCATTATCTGTGATAGATTTGGACTTGAGCATATGGATTGTAGTCTTTGATTTATTTTTTCTTCCTATTTTGGATTTTTTTCACATTTTTTAAATTCTATGATGACATTTTGATTCCTATTTACCTTATTTTCATTTTTATAATTGTATTTCAGCATTTAATAATTGTGTAAATGCCTTTTACATGTGTCAAAAAAAGCATTTTTTTTAAATATCGCTTTTAAATAGTTTGAATAAATTTTTTTCAGTTTTTTGAATGAGTTGATAATGTTTGGGATTTTTATTAATTTTTGAAACTTTTTACTATTTTTTGAGGTATGTTTTTCTTTTAATTTTTTTTTTTGAACACCATTTACTGCAACTAATATTATTAGAAAAAAATACAAAAATCAAGTAGATTTTTACATGATATTTTTTTAGTCGAAAAATTTATTTTCCTTGGTATTTAATTATATTATATACAATCTTCTACACAAGTCAAGGAAATACCTACGAATTTTTTATCCTTTTTCTAATGACCTTCAAGAGCAAAGAAAATTATTATTTTCAATAATTAAGTATTGCATTATATATATATTTTTTTTTTGGGGGGGGGGAGGTGTATCGGTCATATAAAATACGTACAATTCTATGCCAAAACGGTAAATCTGTAAATCCGTCGCTGCTTCTAATAAAAGAATAGTTAATTTTTAGGAGCTAAAATAAATGGAAGCTCACACTAATTATTGTAACTTGCATACGTAAACCTTTTTCTTCATCATTGATCATTTGTTTCGAATTATCTAACGTTTCACCTTTTCATTACTTACCCAGAACAGAAAAATAGAAAAAAAAATTACAATTTATAAGTTCGACGAAGTTTCTATGATTGTCATCACGTGATAAACGAGCTCGAAAAATCCTACTCTTCGTGGGAAAGTTGTATAAGCTCAAATATGCTATAAATTTATTATTATATTTCAATGGATAGTTCAAGGGAAACTGAAAAGTTTAAAATTCGTTCATTTTGTAGAATATTTCAGAACGTATCCTCAACGTAGTCATTATATACTCATGTATTATTACCTATTTGACTCCGAGCATAGCTGTGTACTAATAGTAGTTGGCGAATATTGACGTATGTAGGTTTTTAAATTTGTAGCGTGTCCGCGAATTTATATTTGTATATTTTCGTTGTACTGTGAGGCATTTTTAACCAACGAAAACCTTGTCGTAGTATAGGGCTTTAATCAATTTGTAGTGATGGTATATTGATACTTTTGTGATTTGTTAATGTTTTCAGATTTTTAGTACTAAGCACTAATAATTTCTATTTTTTTTTCTTTTTTCTGTTTTTTCTTTGACTTGAAAGTGAACTGTTTGAAGAGCTCATATATACTACCTATTGAGAAATTGTTCGATGAACTTTCCACTCGAGTCTGATGTTCTGTATATTATTTAGAATTGAAATTACATAGATTTTCTTTAGTTTTTATTGTTGTAGTTTGATGGTAGTGGAAAGAACATCGTGTCGCGATTTCGCATGTTACTCGCGAAAGAATAACAAGAATAACTATGTATGGTGGATTGATTATTAATCGAAAGTATTATATCTTAATGTATCCATCGAGGGGCATTTTTATTATTTGATTGTATTACATTCGATATACTGTACCTAGTTTTTTTTTTTCGACAAATATGAACTTTTTATGAATATGTATAACTGTGAATATTTAGCATGTATACTTATACTTATTGCGCGTTGAGAATTTTATCGAGTGTTAGTAGATTTAGGGGACATAGTACATTGTTCTAGCTTCGTAGTTTATATTTACAGTATTGATTATGGTATGCTGTAATTAAATACTATTTTACACGTTGTTTACACCTTTCGTTTCTGTAAATAAAATGAGAATATACCTTCGCAACCTTCAGCTAGCATACCATGCGTCCGATAGAACTCCATGCAAACAAAGCACAAAATTCCCTTTTAGTAAACACTAAAGCAGATTAAATATGGTGGTAACACTGATTTCTGCTACCGCAAGGAAACAAATCACTATAGGTACATTTATAGGTAGTGACGTAACAGGAATTTGGTGCTTTGCCTGTAAGGGGTTCTTTCGTACGCTTGGTATGTAATAATATTTTTTGGATGCATTCAACAATAAAATTAGCGGGAATTGAAAAATTTATTAATAATCAAAATTATGTGGAAATTAATTGTATTATTGCACTTTCATCTTCATGACAATAATGATGGATTAAAAAATTCACAAGTTTTGATGAGATAGTTTTCTATGAAGTTGTTTAAAGTTATTGTACCTAAGTATGAGGATATTTTGTTTCATTTCATACGCTGCCTAGTCATGCCAAATTCAATTTCTTCAACAAAAGTAAGTGTTACATGTAGCTAAAATTCTATTTTGTGGATAGTACATTTGTGACTACAACGGTGAAAAGGTTTTCTTTTTTTCTAAAATTGATTTAATTTAGCACTTGATATTTACAAAAGTATGTCTAAAAAATGTTGGCCTTCTGAACTCGTAAGTTCATAATTAATTATTGTTATATCTAAGACATATGTATACACAAATTCGAGCATAGAAAAGGAAATGCCGGAGAGAAATACCCAGCGATACGATTCTTGTAATCTTTCCATTTCTGTAAATGAAGGTCCTAAACAACCCATACTTCAACAGTTCCCCAAAACAATATATGGTACAGGCGTGTCTTTGGAATCACAAAAGTGGCTTATACTGAAGTTTCTGGCTTTCTGCGTTCATTCGTTCTTAAAAAACACGTAGCTAGCTTACAAATGTTATATTTATGTAGCTATTTAATTATTCATTTACCTACGCAAAACCGATGATTAATATTACTCGGCTGAGATGGCCATACTTCGAGTTTCACCGTCTCTCTAATTTATGACTATGTGTACGAAAACATGGAAAAGACAGCAAGAGAAATTATTTTATTAGAGTTTATTTTATGAACATTTCAGTAGAATCCCTGTTACCCCGCTGTATCGACGAAGACGATGTCAATGAGATAATTTGGTAGTGTTATGTGAAAGGCTGATGTATTGAAATTTTGAAGCATCACACCTTCGTTTTTGAGGAAAGTAGTCCCTAGTTCCATAGTACTGTATAAATTCGACCATCTTTACTACGCGTAATGTTTCCGCATACTAATACTCGTAATGAAATTCGATTTCATCATTCCAATCATTTAGATTCTTCGGCGAATAATTTTATTTTTCCTTTCTGCTGAGATAGATTCAATTTAATGTGTAATCACACCTCTGAACGGGAGGGGAAAGGGTAAGGTGAAAACTAACCACAAAATCTGTATCGCTGATCTCAAATCAGTCGAAATCGACTTCTCGTTCATCGTAAACCAATTCTAGCGATTTTTAGTGAGCTTTCGATTCTTTCAAAACACGTTAGTAAAGTTGCATACATCTCAATATAAGGCTCTAGGTTTTCATCATAAATTTAAAAAGAATAAATAACATAACTATAAATTTCATTTGCCTCCAGAGTTTTTACGTGGCGGTTGCAATAGATATTTACTAAATCGAGAACCATGATTTCGAATAATTATGTCGACCGATTTCATCACTCACCCTTTCCCACTCTAAAAATTCCATAAATCTCAGCGCAAACTCATCCCATTGCAAAACTGACCACGGAAATGGACTACCTTGTTCCAAAACCTTTATTTACATACGTTGCGTTACGAAATCAGACATACAATATTTTTGGCCAAAAAATCAAGAAACTTGGTCGTGGATTTTTCGAAATTTCGACGATTCCAAAAAAATCGAAATAAGTATCTTTTTCGACCAATTTGAGGTCACTGATTTCGAATATGATGATATGTTTCGGCCCACTCCCCTTCATCGCCTCTACAACTGAATTTTTTTGAAAAGGTATCAAATGCTTTCCATACAAATTCATCATTCGTAATCTTAATAGACGTATTTAACTATTTATTACCAATTTTATTCAAAAAATAATTTCCACAAGCTTAGCTTCACAACACAAGGTACAAAAATGAATAAAATTAAAAAAAGTAATTAGTTTATAAATTAAGTTATTAAAACGTATCAATATTAAGTCATAAAATGAGTACCTACTAAAAAAACAATTATGATGTTTAATTCGTTACATCTATAAAATTAAAAATAACATATTATGCAAGTTTCATCATAGCTAGCGATTTCAGTTCGCCACAGCTTCTCCGTTCTGAATTTTCGGGCCGCTCTCTCCATTTAGATTTGGAATTTCGGGTTTGATTTTTTCTTCGTTATTTAATATCTCTTTTTTCTTATTCGTCGCTTTACTCGTTAACGCTTGCATCGTTGGTCTGGGTTCAATGGAGGAGACAGTGGGCTGTAAATTCAATTGAAAAAATGTACTCGCAGAAAACGTGTTTAATGATAAGAAAAACAGGTAAATACAATTTCACAAAATAAATAGAAAATTTATTATTCATGATATAGACATACTAAAAATATTCACAAGTATGCTAGAAGTATGAAAAAAAAAACGAAAATTAATCATTATATAGATAAATGGTATTCAAGTAGGTACCCAATAATTTGAAGAACTTCCCACAAACCTAACTTTCGAAATTTCAATAAATTTAATATTGTAATATTCTAAGCTTATTGTACCCCACTTTGAGCATCATCTAATTTCTAATAAAAAATTCCATAAGTTTAAATATTACATAAAGGTACGAATAAAAAATAAATACGAAAAATTCCTCATCTAATAAGTACACAAATACACGATGCAAATTAAATAGCGAATTTTTATGCAATTAATAAACGTAGCAAATTATTCGTTTGAATAATCATCGTCGTTTTCTAATGGAACGATGTGATTTTTTTGCAAAAAATATACAGTAAACCCAAAATCAAAGATGGTGATGACCGATGAATTAAACTCTATTTCAGAATCGTTTACGTTGCGTTGCCAAACATGGTTATTCATTAACATCAAGTTATTTTGAACGTTGTCGTACGGCTCCTAACCACAATCAAAAATTAAATTCGATTTCTTGAGAATTTTTTCATTTAATTTCTTTTATATATATTTTTTTATAAATGTAGGTAATTCTCATTTAATGTAAACCTTAGGTAAATGCTTACACTTGAATTATATACGAACCTTTAATAGTGAGAGGAATTTATCGAAAATATCGTTGATAGCCGCCTTTAAAACTTCAGCTTGACGTTTCAATCCAGTTGGACTTAATTCTAAATGCTATAAAAAAAATTATAAAATTTAAAAATGCCAAAAAAAAAAAATGAAAAAAGTAGTAATTTTTGCTTATTCTACCTGTACGTAATCTTTCATCGTAGTTAACGAGTGAACGATGTATTCTTTCGCTATAGCTGGTATTTTGAGAGTGACATTAGCGGTGTAATTAGTGACGTGTACAAATCTCCTGGCGCCTTCTCTGGTCAACATTACGATGAGTTGTTCTAAATTTTGCGGCGGAGCTTGATTTTCTGGTTCGTCTTCGCTTAAGAATGCCCACAAATCTTTCATTTTTTGAGCAAAAGCTTTCGGATCTTTAGATAACTAGAAGGTAACCGAGATTAGGATTGAAATTGCCCGATATATTAATAGGTTGTATATAGGTAACTACCTACCAAGTCGGTTAACTGGATGAGTACGTTTATTACATTTACTCCTTGCTTTTTCAGTTCCCTGGCTTCGTACAAAGTGCGTTGGGTTAATCTTCTTTTCAAAGTTCGCGAAAATTTGTTCACATGTCTGATGGTTCTTTCGGCCGGATTTTGCGGTTCCGGTGACCCTGCAAATTATATAGGTAATCAGCACATGCATCGTTTCAACGCTTTTATTATTAGTTGACTATTGGGAAAATTCGGAGAGAAAATACCGCAGTTTGTTGATCGTTATCGAGTTCTGAAGTACTTGGAAAATTTTTAATGAAATTTGACAACCGTGCGAAAACTGACGATAAAATATTTTTTGTAGATTTCCACGCACCAATGTTTATTTAATTAGCACCGTCTTTATAGATCATTCTTACTATCATACCTTCGTCCCTTCCTCTCACACTCTTTTTCTCTGTATCTTCCTTTTTTCTATCCCTTTCTCTTCAGCTCTCTCATTTTTTAAATTTTGAATTTAATTACTCACATAAATACTAAGTACGTACGTAAAACTCTTTTTTCAAGAATCAAAAATAGATAAGCGAAAAAGTTATCAAATAATTGCAATAGTATGTTCAATTTTTTTTTTTTTTTTTAATTACAACTAATCATTTTTGAATTTATATTAAAATTTTTGTATATTCAGAGGTAAGAACTTCGTCGTTAAAAAAGCAAAAACGAATTAAAAATGTCTATTGCGGATATGAAAATATTTTTAAATTTAAAAACGTAAGACGAGTATTTTACGATTGTCTTGTCTAACAATGATTAATGAACTGATAATTTATGGATGTAACTTGCAGTATGGGCTCAATTCCAACCGTTTAGAATTCCAAAGGAGAATTCTACATCAATCAAATAAAATATTATATATATATAGGGGAGTTAAAGTCCCGTATATATATATTTAATTAAATAAATTAAAAATTTTAAATATAAATAGATTTAAAAAAATATATTAATATTATTATGTAAAAATGTGTTTAATAAATGTTCACGTGTTCGTAAACGTTCTGGTGGCCCATTTTTTTTATATATATATTTATATTAATTACAAATAAATTCTCTGCAGTTTCATCATGTTGGCTATTTTAATAATTAGTCATCCATATCAGATTTTGATACTTGAAAAATTAAAACATTTTCAGACTCTATGAAATATCGAAAAACTTGAACGTTTAAATTTTTTCTTTCATTTATGGAATACACATTCAATTTTTTATAAAGATTTAAAATTTTTAATTTTGAAAATTAATAGTTTGGCTTAACTTAAAATCTTAATTGATTAATATGAAAAAGAAATTTACAATTCATAATGAAAAATTATTAATATATTTATTATTTAATTTAATAAAATTTATTTTTTTAATCATTGGAAGCAGAAAAATCATAATTTATTGAAAAATAATTTTGAAGAAATTTTCTGAAAAAAAAAAAAAAAAAAAAAACAGAAATATTTTTAAATTTCATGATCATTGTGGCTATGATAAAGGTAAACAGTAAAGTAGTAAAGTAATAATCAAGCCAACTTGGGCTGGGGAGAGCTAGAATTGACTATCAGGGCATAAAAATTTCAAGCCACACTTTTCAATTAATTTTTAAATCGTATGAAAATTTGAAAAAAATTAAAGAGAAGTTCGGTAAAAGAATTTTTTACAATTAAAATTTTGAGAAGCTTTGAGAAGCTAAAATTTCAGCATTCAGGCCCTCTCAATGACCTGGGCCTGGGGTAATCTCCCCCTCTGCCCTTCCCCCTATCTTTAGCCTTGAAGTCAACTGAGAGGGAAAAGCGAAACAGGCAAGTTATTTCAGGCTAGGACATAATAAAAATATTTAAAAATAAAAAAATTGATAATTGTAAAAAAATAAATAAAATTTAAAAAAATTAAAAAAGAAAAGAAAATGAGTATTTAGATATCCTACAGGATGAGAATACTCTCATCAAACTGTTTAAATTCCTACGTGAGTCTCACCTCCTTTCTTTACTTTAAATTTTCCTTTCCGTTCCTCTGGCCTAGATGCAGTACATGACACGTTAATGAAAAAAAGTAAAAGTAAGTAAAAACGAGGAAAAGAAATGATAATATTATGAGAAAAAGGAAGGAAAAGGAAAATATATGGAAATAGGAAAATATCTTAAGATAAAAGCAAAAATGATAATTCAAAAACTTGAAAAAAAAAAAATCTCGAAAAAATGTAGTACTGAAATTTTTATAGTTGTTTAAAATGGAAAAGTTTCTAAAAAATAAAATTTTCTCAAATAAAAATCTCAAACGAACAGGTTGCTCCTTGGTTCACAGAGATGACAGAATTCTATACCCGTTACCCCAACATTTTTCAACTCTCTCCACTGAACTGTTTGCTATTAAATTGGCCCTCATCTATGCTCATGAGTTTTCTATCCAAAAAACCTTAATCATTTCAGATTCTCTATCAGCTCTATTGACCATCCAAAACTATCATTCCAAAAAACAGCACCCCATTTCACAAGATATCGCTCACTTCCTTGCAATAAATTCCGGAAAATCCATAACACTGTGTTGGTCTCCTTCACACAAAAACATACCGCTAAACGAATTGGCAGATTTATCCGCAAAACAATCCCTTCACCTTTCTCCCATTCCCAACATCCCCATTCCACTGCCTGACATTAAAATATCTATACAAAACATATCCAAAACACTCTTCCAAAATTACTGGTCTTAAATTCCCAATTCAAATAAACTAAAATCCATCCGTCACTCCATAGAACCATGGAATTATCCTTCGTCCCTCTCCCGAAGAGACGAAGTAATCCTCACTCGCATACATACCGAGCACTCTCTCCTAACCCATGGACATCTCCTCTCTAGACAGCCCTCTCCTATCTGTGACACTTGCAACGTTCCTGTAACCGTTCACCACATCCTGACCGATTGTACCAAATACCGCTCTCCAAGACACCTATACTTTCCTAATCCAGACCCACCATACATCCATCAGAACAACCCCAATCAAATAACAAAGCCCCTAAAATTTCTACACTCCACATCCCTATACAACCTCATCTAATCCTAAACGATGTAAAAATAATAATAATAAAAAATAAATAAATAAATAAAAAAAAAATGCCTCTAGCCTAGAGCTGTACATGGCGTAATTTGATAAAAAAAAAAAAAAGGAAACTTTTAAAACAAAAAATTACATCCTAAAATAAAGCTATCAACCAAGCCCACGACGCCGCCAAAGATGCCACCACACAGTTCCCTACTCCAAGGATTTCAACTCCGTTGTGCGACATAAAACATCATATCAAAAACCGATTACGTGCCGTGTATTACGACAGGTGGTCCCAAGTTCCTTCCACCAACAAACTTAAGGAGATCAAACAGCAAGCGCAGCCTTGGGCCACCTCTTTCCGCACAAATCGGAGAGAAGAAGTCGCAATTTGCCGTATTCGCATTGCTCACACACATCTTACACATTCCCATCTAATGAACAAATCCCCTCCTCCTCAGTGTACTCAATGTAATGAACCTATCACTGCGCATCACGTTCTTATTCAGTGTCCAAAGTATCGTCTCCTTCGCCAAAAGTTTCATCTTCCTGTCTCCCTTCCCTCCCTCCTCAAAGATGACCCTATCGTCATTAATAATCTTATCTCCTTCCTCAGATCCTCTGGCCTCCTATCACTAATATAACCATTCCCTTTTCCGTGCCTCTGACCTTTGTTGTCTGTACACGGCACGTAAAACAAAAAAAAAAAAAGTAAGTAAGTAAAAATTAAAAATGCCTAAAATAAAAACATCAAGAGCCCCATCACCATTAAACATATTCTCATAGATTGTCCAAAATTCCAACAACATCGCAACACCCATAACCCCCCCCCTCATTAAACATTCTTCTAAGCAATAATCCTTCCACAATAGCTAATCTATTCAAATTCCTGCAATCTACAGAACTTCTACACCAAATTTAATTCCCCCCTTCCGTCCGTGCCTCTGGCCTATGTTGCAGCACATGGCACGTTAATGGAAAAAAGTAAAGTAAAGTAAGAAAATCAGAAAAAGACATAATATTGAAGAATACTGGAGTAAAATATTGTTCAAAAATCAAAAAAAAATATTCTAAAAAATAAAAATATTGAAAAAAAAATGAAATTAGTCGCAAACTGAAAAACTAAAATAATAATTACAAAATTAAATGATCAGAAAAGTCGTAAAAATGAAGTATGCCCAAAAATTAAGTTGCTCCCATCCAAAAAAAGTCAATGAGCACAAAACTGTAAGAAAATTATGGGGGATTTTTTTTTTTTGAATTTGTGAGAAATGTTCAAAGATGAGTGATAAATGTCGATAAAATTTTCTTAAATTTTAAAGCCTTTTTTTTTATTTTATTTTTCAAAAAGTAGAGGAAAGGATGTTATGATAGTTGCTAAATAACCTCAAAAAAACTTCATAAAAATATATGCCTCTCAACCAAATTTTTTACTTACTGCACCCTCCCCCCCACAATGAAATTAAAGTTTGCTTTTTCTGAGCTCAAGAGGAAAAATATGCTTCATTTTTGTTTTACAGTGGTTCCCAAAATCCAAATTTTTTTGAATCGTAAAAAACGTAAACGATGCCATTTTGAAGCGAAATTATTGTAGTATTTAGGGATACTGTATGAAATAAAAATCAAACTATTTTCTCTCTAGAATATTAAAAAACCAAATCCAACTCGTATATCGTATTCCATCAATGAACTACCCATTTATCTTTCATTTTTGAAAACAGCCAAAATTAGGTTTTTTTAAAAAAAAAATTAAAAAACAAAAGGTTAAACCTTCTAAATTTGAAAAAATTTAAAAACAAAATTTTTTTTAGACTTTGGATGATAAGATATATCTTTTGATTGAATGGAAAAAAATTTAATCATCTAAAAATATTTCTTGATAACTTTCGCAACATTTTCGGAAATTTAGAAATTAAATTGGCGGCTGAAATTATCATGACTTTTCTTCAAGGTTATTCAGCAACCACTGTAATGCTCTCTACACTCTTGGACAAAAAAAAAAAAAAGAATTGATACCTATCCTAGCATACATAACATGTACCCATAAAAACATTTCAAAAGAGGTTCAAAAAACAATCCTGATCTACCAGCGATTATAATTTTTTGTTATGTTTTATCACTTGCTAAAAATCATGGCTATTTTAATCTTCACTTTATTTTCTTTTAATTTTTAATAATACATATCTTTGCCGTACTGCTCATATAATAACACTTATATTTAGACTTGGAATTTAAATTATCAGCGAAACCAAATAGAAAATTACCTTGGTAAAAAAAAAAACTCAAACATAGACTTCCGCCTCCCCATGAACATCCCTCTGTCTATTAAGGCGCTTTACGTTCTTTTTTGTTTCTTTATCTCGATGGCTTATAGAAACCCCTAGGAGGCCGAAAGTTTCGAGAATACCATTGGATTCATTAGACATTTTTTTACCGCCAATCTTTCCATCTCCATAGAATTCGGAATGCATCATTTAAAAAATACTATCTATACATTCGAATTTCTTTCACCACAAAATGAAATCTCCGATGACGTATCCCACGCCACAATGATTTTATCCTAATCCAATACACGTCCGAGCAAACATATCATATTGACATTGAAATCAACCGCAAACACCTTTATCATTGTATGATTGGAAATTGAAAAAAGCAATATCGCATCTTGCATATGCAAACAATAAAATGTCATCACATTCCATATAACGAGTAATTTCATTCGCTACATCTTTTTTATTGTTTACAAAAATACGCATGTATAAAAATGTACATATAATGTATATATAAACCAATATCAAGCAAGGATATCGCGGGTAAATTAATTAATTCGTTCGGTGAAAAAATTGGCCCGCTTTTTTTCGCGGAATAAATCTCTCTTTGTTTACGTCAATCATCGTATATCGAAATAAATATACGTCATAGATTGGTTATCTTAAGGAAATACTCGTATTCGTTTCTACGTTTCGGTGAATTTTTTTTCTCTTTCGCATATCTTCTGTTTGTTCTATACTTCCTATACATACAATAGACAATTCTACGTCGTTTAAAAATACACGACTCACGTTAGGTAAATAAACGGGCCCACAAACGTATCTGTAACGACGACATTTTATGCACATTGAGAATGACGAAATAAATGAAACAGAAGGAGACTGGAGATAACTTGAAGGCTACTTTCTGTGCGACATGAAGTGCTCGACAAAACGAACTATTTCAGTCCAAAATGTGGCAAAAAATTAATACATGAAAAATAAACTCATGAAAGCCCTAAAATGAAATACGTAATGTCTTCATCTCTTAAGTGTAGTCAATAAGGGGCGAGGAGCTTTTAAAGGGTCAAAATTCGGTTCCTTGAGTGGTTTCTGGTGGTACTGGGGATATTGCTTCTTTCTGTAGGGGGTATCTCAGCGATAGAATGATGCAATGTCCGCAACCCCACCGTTGATAAATTAGGTACCAGCCCCCTTCAAAGATATAACATTGGTATGAATATTTTCCATGTAAAAAAAAAAAATAATTTTGCTATAGTTATTTGGAGCCAAGATATCAAAGATGATAATTATATCATTTCCTTCACCCTGCCCCTGTTCGCTGAGGTACCAGCCCCCTTCAAAGATTTTGAATAATAAATAACGCTAAAACTCTCCATCTTTTCATAGTTTTTGATGGAGGAAAAAACGAAAGCAATGTTTTTAATTCTACCCCTCTTTAATGAGGTACCAGTTCCCTTGGAAGATTTTTCAAGAAATTGTTATGAACGAAAAACAAAAAAAAATGTGTGTATGAAAAAAGGAATATATAATAATTTTATTAC
Organism: Phenacoccus solenopsis; assembly: GCA_009761765.1. Lineage (NCBI taxonomy): Eukaryota > Metazoa > Arthropoda > Insecta > Hemiptera > Pseudococcidae > Phenacoccus > Phenacoccus solenopsis. Next base: position 11,313,240 of record CM019752.1, read on the forward strand.
TATTTCATTTTTTACCTTAAAAGGGCTGGTACCTCAATGCGTTGGAGAGGATTTAAAATATTTTTTACTATTTTTTGCTTCTGATACGACGATGCTTCTTCCATCAAAAACGAGATCAAGATGGAGAATTGTTCTAGTTTTTTACCAATGATATACATCATTTTAAATCTCTGAAGGGAGCTGGTACCTCAGCGAACAAAAGCAGGGTGATTAATAATTTTTTTAAATATACTATGTTTTTCTGACAATTTTTTTTTTTTCACTTTTGACGTGAAAATTCATGTAGATGTTTCTACTACAAATTCTGTTATATTCTTTCAATGATAATCTAAATAAAAATTAAAGTGAATAGGTAAGATTGTTATTAAAGATTTTAAAGAAGAAATATTATTTCATAAAATAAAATAATCTGAATACATATTGTATTGTCGAGGTATTCCTCTTAATCCTCAATAATGTAATTATCATCTTTGATATCTCAGCTATACAAAATTATGTCAATTTTTTTATAAGAATATTTATACTGATATCGAATCTTTGAGGGGAGCTGGAATCTCAGAGAACGAAGACAAGGTGAAAGAAATTATATCCATAAAACTATGCCAAAATTCAATTTTTTTAAAATACAGACAATATTTATACTGATGTCGTATCTTTAAAGGGGGCTGGTACCTCATTTATCAACAGTGGGTTGGGGACATTACATACTTTCATCTCTGAGCTACCCTCTATGGAGAAAACCAATATCCCCAATGCCACTGGAAACTACTCAATGACCCAAATTTTAATATATTAAAAGCTCCCTACCCCTTACAGACCACACTTGGAGTTGAGGACATAATGTATTTCGGTTTAGAATTTATGTAAGTTTATTTCTCATGCATTACTTTTTTTTCACATTTTCAAAACTTGGTGAACGGAAATCGTGAACAGATAGTAGACTAACAGGCCAGCATTGATGGTAAGGCCGACAGGGCAATTGCTCTGGGTGGCAAATTTTTTAAATTTTTCTTTTTTTAAATTATGTTTCATTTTGATCATGAAATTGGCGGTTGTGTGTACAAAGAGATCTTATAACATCAGTGGCGTAGCTAAATGGATGTTGAAGGGGGGGGGTCCAGACACAACCAAAAATATGTGTATGTTGGAAAGGGGGGGGTGATAATCGAAAATTTAGTACGTGAAAATCAATTGAATAATTTCATTCTCCAAAAAAAAAATTATATCTACAAATAAATATTATCGGTCGCAAATGGCCCTATTTGCTGAGCAACTTTAAATAAATTCATTAAAAAAAAATTTAGCGTTTTCAAATTTTAAAAATGGTTAAAAACTTTAAAATTGAAAATCAAGCAGCTGCGAACTGCTTTGTTTTCTTACAAAATTCATTTAACGCATCTTCGGGGCTAAACTTCATATGTTTGTGCTGGGCATTTTACATTACCATAGTAATTTTTATTTTAAGCGTATTCAACAATTTTAGCTCCTAAAATAGAAATAATAACTAATAAAAAAAAAAATTATATTAAAAAAAATAATTTTAAAATTAAATTTATTATTTTGAATTAAATTTTTTTTTTAATAAAAGGAAAAATTAAAATTAAAAATAAAGAACGTAATATTATTAATAGACTAGAAAATTTATTTGGAATTGAACGTAAAATTGAATGAAAAAATAAAAAATATCATTCAAGTTCAATATGATATACCAAAATCTTAATCAATATTTATTATTGTTAAAAATTTTAAAAATACCCACACAATTTCTCGAATCACCGAGAGGTTCCAAACCCCTAGGACCCCTTGGCTTCTTCACTGTAGTATGAAATATTTCATATCTTCGTTAAAAAAATTTTTTTCCCCTTCAAAAATCAAAATTTTGTAGATAAAGATAATATTCGCTAAAATTCCAAGTCGAATATTTGAGGGGAGGGGGGGGGGTCAAGGCAAATTTTTTCAGCACCAAAATCCTTAATGACCTGAGAGGGGAGGGAGGATAGGTCAAGCTAAATTGTAGCAGCACCAAAATCCTTAATGCCCTGAGACTACATGAAATAAGTATGTAATGATTGTTCATTTGGACATCAGATATCGACAAAGGGGAGAATAAGGCCATAACCCCTTCAATGAGCCAAGATTCCTAAATATTTAAATGTTGTTCAATCTTATAATTCTTCTAGATATCTAATAACGAGCTTGGTAAATATATAATAAAATCGTTTTTTTTTTTTTTTTTTTTTTAGTTGAAAAAAATTCACGATTAATTGAGCCTTTTTTTTACACTATTATTATTATTATTATTATTATTTATATCATGGCGTCTCTAATTACCAAGACTATTACAGCGGTTTCATTTTTATATTTTGTTCAGTAGTTTTGTCCTGTTTAGAAATTCAAGAATTTCGTCTATAAGTTTGGGATCATCATAACTATCTCGATCTTTTAGGTGTAGGAAGGAGCAAATATCTTTAAAGCGTTTGTGTTGAAATAAAAATATAATCTTGCGAATTTAAAGGACAACTATTACAAAATCAACACATAAGTGTTCTTTTATAACTGAGACTGAGATAGTGTGGGGTTATGATTACTTTTATTTTTTCGGTCGATATTTGTTTGGGTTTCTAAGAGGAAAATAATATTTAATTTTTTTTTTTTTTAATACTGGTGTCTTGTAATATTTATGTTAAAAAAGCTTGTTGACGAATTTTGAGTCCATGAATTATACCCAAATTAATACATTATTTTTTTAACGTAATTTTTAATATTTTCGAGATTAGGTTGAAATACCTATAATAGAACTGTGTGGCGTTTTTGGCGAATCTATCAATTTGGTCATTTCTAGATACACCACTATAACTTGGAAAATACATAAATCATTCATTTGGATTCTTTTTTCCACCAGGTGGTGGAGGAGTATGAGATTTTTTTAATAACAATTTGGCTATTAAAGATATTTTGCATCAAAGTAAGAGAGCTCAAGAAATCTGTTTACATAAGGTATGACAACTCTTATTGCTATAAGTACAGGAAACATTTTGTACTTGCTTAAATGATATATTGAAGTGCATTCATAAATTCGTTGTGCCTTAAAAAAATTATCACCTCCCCTCCTTGCCCACTGCATTTTCTGTAAACCAACAAAATGTATATTTTTTTTTCAATTTCATCGTCGTGTTGATAGCCTTGGGTGGACAGTGGACACATATTCCAATAGATAAAAAAAAATAAGAAAAATAACTATAATAATAATAAATAGGTAGAATAAATTAAAAATATGATAATAAATTAATATAGCATACAATAATAATAAAATCTTATCTTAATTTTATTCTTTGAAAATAACATTGAAATTACATTCTCTCTCAATATTTCACCAATCTTCAAATCTGCGCAAATCTTAAATACGAAATAATAAAAAAATCTTACTCGGTACAGGAGACGCCGGTTGCGTACCATCCACAGAATCCGTCGGCAATTCCGGTAGATATTTGTTCACATACACATCGGCGACGGTAAGAGCATTATCCAAAGACTCGGCGGCAAAACTACTATAACTAATAGCCCTTTGAATACCGATATCTTTCACCGAATCGGCTCGTTTCAACACCGGCTCCATAACAGACGATACGTAATCCTTAGTCGCCATGTAAATCTAAAAAATCAACCACCGAAAAAAAATTCGCAATTTAAATAGAAAACGCAACAATACAACCAGTTGGACAGCGAGACGTTAGCACGATGAAACTGAAATACGATCTAAGAGGCGCGAAAAACATAGACGCTGTTACATCGAGGTAATCTTTTTTTACAATCTCGCGCAAAAATATCGCAGAAAAAATTGTAATGAAATTAAAATTCACGCTATACTCTCAACTGCAGATAATGATTGGTACAAGATAGGAATTCGATTCCTAGTACCAATAAATAATGTAAACGCGATTATGAGCATTTTTTTCATACTTTATCAGTAAACATTACGTAAGTGAACGAGAAAACGTATGTCGCAAATAACGTCGATCATCGCAGTCGTAGTATGAATTTACGTGTATTTTCCTTTATTGAGATAGGCTAAAAAAAATACGTCGAAACGTGACACCTATTACACGTTATCATTGTCTGACGTGAGAGTTCGTTGGCATTTTTACACGAGTATGGTGAACATTTTTGTTCTTCGAATTATATCAATTTTCTAAGAATTAAAAGCTCCCATTAATAGCAATAGAATTTTAATTCACATTAGTAACTGTCATAAGTCATAGAAATCATTAATCAATCATTCACTGGTCACCTTATCAGCTCACAAGAAATACCTGGACACTAAGACCCGAGTAGCAGAGTTTCAAAGAGGCAAATTTCGTTGGAAAGTGTATAACCACAGAAATCATTAGCGAAAATTCAGCATAGATGATGATTTGGAGGGAGGGGGAGTATAATTTTTCAACATTATGAAATTCGAAGCTTATTCTTGTGTAGCTAATTAAATATATTGATTTATATACAGGAAAAAATTCAAATTAAAAACCTGCTGTCAACTTTTCCAGTACTGTGTCTTAGAATGACGATTTATTTCTCATGAAAAAAATATTCATACTTCTTTCCCAAAAAAGAGAGATGGTACCATATTAATTAGGCTTGGCTGGACTACAATAACCATATCATTTTACAACATCATATCTTGGCAATTACAGACTAATATCTATGAAAAAATAACCTCGTCCCGCCCAGAAGAGAGGAGAGATTTTGGGGTTAATGGTAATTTGAAGCATAATTTTTCTACACTCCCATCTTTTTCAGTTTTACTCATTATTTTTTATGATTAAGAGTAATTCAGGGTAAATTTTTATTCGAATCATAAAAAAACTGAAAAATATAAGTGAGGTGGTTGAAAATTTCTAATGGGAGAGGGTGGGGGAGTTTCCAAATGAAATCAAATTTTAAAAAACAATTTGTTCACCTATCATAGTTTTGTTTTTTGTTTTTTTTTTTTTTTTTTTTCGTAAACTACAATTTTAATTTTTTACATAATGATAAAGTTCTATTTTTCTCGACAAAGAAATTTATTGAAATTAAAATTCTATATAATTTTTTTTTTTGGGAATGAAATTATTCAATTGATTTTCACGTACTAAATTTTCGATTATCACCCCCCCCCTCTTCACCAACATACACATATTTTTGGTTGTGTCTGGACCCCCCCCCCTTTCAACATCCATTTAGCTACGCCACTGATGTTATAAGATGCGCGAAAAAAATGTATGTTGTAAAAGTTGGGAAGTAGATCAGTTCTTAGAGCGCCAGTTTGAGGCATGGGGATTCCAGATTGGATTGAATTTCAATTTTTTTCACAAAGTGAAGAGGGAGTGGGGCCACAATAATTGTTAAATTACCTCGTAAAAATGTCACAACAAATTTAAACCCTTAATTCAATTTTCAAAACCTACCAAAATTAAATCAAAGTTTTGAATATTTTAATATTTTCAATAAAAAAATTTTTTTGGTAATTTAAAATTATTCATGTTCCAAAGTTATACAGGGATGTGCATAATTATGGAAAGGGCCACTATGTAGATATGAGTTAGCACCGGATTCATATACTATACAATATTCTGAGTCGATTAAGACCATTTCCAGCCAATTTGGTCGGATAGAACCCAAAAAAATCAATTTTGAAAATGACTTTATGAAAAAATTGATTTTGAGATAATCGCACTTAAAATTTTGCAAGCTTTGAAAAATAAAATTTTTCGTGTAAATTCTTATTTTAACTATCCCAAGTGACTAAATGGAATGTGTTGGAGACAAAACTGGATTTTTTAAAGAAGGTTAATGATATTTTTTAGATGCTTATGTTGTTAAAAATTTGAGATATTTTCAAATTTCAGCAATTGGAGCTTCTCAAATCATCCTCAAATTTTGACCATCGGTCATTTCAAAACTATTTTGACCCAAATTCAAGAGGTCATATTCTGGTCATCAACTAAGCCTAGGTAAAAGTTTGACACCTACAGGTCGATTTGGCGAGAAGATATGGAAGATACATACATTTCTTGTAGTAATTTCGCCTTAAAAGTCGATTTTTTTTGCTATAGCTTACCTCCAAATTCACTTGTAAAGCTAAAAATCAAAACAGTTCAGTCACTCGGCCTCATTTTATCCATATGACAAAGCAATAAAAAATTTCAATCTCTTTTTTACCTCCCCCCTCCCCTCACAATTTTAAGGTCGATAACCCCTCCTCCCCTCCAACACTATTTGTGAAGGTGAATTTGGAATATAGCATACTTCGCATCCCCAGTAATCATATGAGTCTCTATTAATCACACTTTTTGTTATTTGAGGTTCCTCAGGCTCTCCTCAAATTTTAACAATCCGCCATTTTGGATCTATGTTGACTGAAATTCATCATGTCACATTATGGTCCCAAAATAACCCCACACATAATGTTTGACTCTTCTATGTTGATTTGGTGAGGAAATATGGAAGATCGAAGAAATTACATAACTCAAAACTTCCTCAAATAGTTCTTTTTTACGCTAACTCCCCTCCAAATGTGCTTAGGAAAGTGAAATTGAGATATGTTGAATTGTTGATGTCTGTGACTTACTATTTCATATGAGATGAAAAACGAAAATTTTGAGCAATTTTTCCCCTCTCCAGCCTTCTCAAAATTTGAGCAGTCCGCCATTTTGAGGTGTATCAAAAATTTTTAAAAAGTACTTTTGCATATTTGCATGAACTCTCTCTCACCAAAACTTTAGCAATTTTCATCAATACCTGCCGGTGCAATGCCCGAAAAACAAAAAATATATGCGGTGTCGTTTAGCAAAATGCACCATTTTGTTGGTACACTCAAATTTGAGATTTTTATACGATGTTAAAATACACATATTAACAAAGGAAATAAATTCTTACGGAGCTCTCTAGCCCCTGAAACCAGCTCTCTACAGAATTTCTAAAATTAGGGTTGAAAAAAAAATGATTTTGAGAAAAATAGGTTTAAAATTTTTCAACAAGTGAATTCTGATTATTTTGGGAAACTGACTATATATCCCATTAAATTAAGTAGAATTACATTTTTTCCGTTACAGACAACATTTCAAATAAATTAGAACTAAGAACGGTTCTCCAACTATCATAAAATATAATTAAGAAAAGGGACCAATGAAAAATTTTTGGAGACTTGAAAATTCAGATTCTACAGTGTTTCAACTATCCGATACAATAAAAATCCAAATTTTCATACTTCCAACTTTTTTTTACATTTTTCGCTCCACAACAGTTCCACTTTACCAAGTGGCCCCTCGTCTAAACACTATCACATACAGTTAAAGATTTGTCACAAGACTAAAAATGGTCTGAAACGTGAAGATTTGAAGACTCCACCCTTCCCAACTTCTCCTTTCCAAATCAGGCAGAATGTAATAATTATCGTTTCAGTATAGCAATACTCTCTTAAGTAGGGAAGGTAGATAGAATATTTTTGTTTGTTACTCATTTTCTTCGTATAAACTCTCCTTCTCGAGTTATCAACTAAACCCAATTTTAGGAGAATTCACTTTCTCCTTGAATGAGAAAATCGAATGAGATCATTGTCGAAAATAATCGAAATAAACCTACGTTAAAATCAGTCGTAAATCACGACAAAAATTATAAAAAAAATATTATTTTTTATTCGCGCTGAAATTTCTAAAATTAACCATTTAACCTAATTTACTGTTTGCCAGAACTCAATGATATATCTATTACCTACACAGTACCCACAAGCTAATTATTTTTTCAACGTTACGACCTTTGACCGAATACTATTACAAATAAACGCGCTTAAAAACCGTTATCAATACATTTTCCAATTAATTGTAATTTTAACCTGAAAAATAACTCAAACGTAAAGGAAAAAGGAACATTGGAATAATTATAGAATCACGCATCACCTGCGATACCGTGTGATCTAATGGTTGAAAAATAATAATCACCGACACAGGTAAAACGTGCAGTCTCCTAAATCCTACATACACTACAACGAGAATGGAAGGTACCAAACAGGTATCCAATATTTTGAAAAAAAAAATTAACGTGAATATACCTTATCTGGATCGGATTTGATAATTGGCACAGCTTCTTCCACCATGTCCAATGATTTACATAATATTTCATCGATCAAATGTATCGGGCCGTCCAGCAACACGATACCAGGCTTGGATAAGTCGATGGCGACAACCACAGTAGCCTCTGCCGTTCCAAGACTCCATTCTATTAAACGATTGGATTTCTAAAAATAAATCCGATAAATTAGATTTTCATCGCTTCGAATTCTTAAAATATTGTTGCCAAATTTCCATAACTTGCGGTTTTCGATGAGTAGTAATAAAATGGCACTTCATGGGTACTGTTTTATTATCTACTTACGTGTAATTTTCCACGAATTGTTTTTCAACTAACAAAAATAATTATAGCCGAATATAGTCATGTTTCGTATCTAAATCGTCGAGTCATTTAAACGAATACTTCCATGTTGAATATTTCGAGCTATTTTTAATTTATTTTTCTATTACAGAGAACCAAACCGACGTATTTTCTCGCTAATTAACGCAACTACGTAAATACGATGAGTCACGCCGAATAGTTTTCGTCTAGCAACAGATTATTCGCGGATGCAGAATAAGTAGTCGACCCATAGTAATGAAGGCGAAAGTTGCCACATTGATTTACGTATATATGGTACCTATTCGACGATTAAAAATATTTATTTCCATTTTTGATTTTTTTCACAACCTTCGTGTGTATTAAATTCATGACTACAATTTCTTGTACTATCATCTTTTTGTGCGATAACTGGACGAATAAATTGAAAAAGGCGGGAAAATAATAGAAAACAAAGAAATGACGAGTTGAATTGAAGGATGTAATATACTTCTTATACCCAATAATTATAAATGAGTTCATATAATTGATATTTTTACTAATTTGAGGCTCCTGAAGCTCTACTCAAATTTTGATAATCCGCCATTTTGTATCCATATTGACCCAAATTCAAAAGGTCATATTCTGGTCACCAACTAACCTCACATATAAAATTTGACCTTCGTAGTTCGATTTGGTGAGGATATATGAAAAATTCCAGTAATTTCATGACTCAAAATTTCCTTAAGAAGCCTTTTTTTTGCCCCAACTTCCCTCCAAATTCACTTAAGAAGCTCAAATTTGGATATGTTGGTGTCCGTGACTCACTCTTTCATATGAAATGAAAAACAAAAAATTTGAGGTATTTATCACATCTCCAGCTCTCCTCAAAATTTGAGTGATCCGCCATTTTGAATTTTTTCGAAAAACAAAAAAACAACTTTTGTCGCATTTCTATGAAGAGTGTCTCATCAATTTTTGAGTAAATTTTATGAATACCCGTCGGTGTTATCCGGGGGGGGGGGAATATATGCACCAAAAATTGTCTGAAACGCAAATATTTGAAGACCCCACCTTCCCCCAACACTTCTTTCCCAAATCAGGTAGACTATAATAGTTATCGTTTTTAATTTAAAAACTCAGCTAAAAAAAACGTAAAGGTGGTCCTGACCCCTTGGGCTATGTCCTTGCATGAGGAGAAATTTTTGGTAGACCAAGAAATATGTTTATTTTACGGACATATATAATGATAAAATTCCTAAATTTTTGTATTATAAAGAAAATTCCTTCACAAAACATAACTAAAAAGAAAATTCGTTATTTTCTTTTAATTGGACAATAACTGCTATTTATTTCTAGGTGATGTTTGCGGTTTCAGGGCCGAGTTAAAAACAATTTGTTGGGCTATAATCCGCACGTGGATTTACCTCCACTTACGCTCCTCCAACTAGATAGAACGGAGAAAATTTCGAGATTTTGCTACAACAAATAAATTCAGGTTTTCCATGGGATTTCCTATTTTTTATAAATTTCGTCAATATTTTCTTATGTAGGTGTATATATGTAGAAAAATGAGTACATTTCCAAGTAAGCTTCGAAATCAAAGTCCAAGCTCTATGAATTTTTTAAATTCATATAATCGCCATACACCATGAAAAATACTTTCCCTATTGTGCAAAATTAGTTAATTCAGAATTCTCAAATGTAGGATTATTATAAAGGTCAAACTTCAAATTTCAAAAATGTGATTCACGATACAAAGTTTATGTAATGAACTATTACAGCGGTCATTTGTTTTACACGATAAGTTGCTAATAAATGAGATGGGTGCTTGTGATTAGATAAATTGCCAACGACAAATTGGGAATATTTCATTATTTCGTGAACCTAATACGCCGAATAATTGTTTATCGAATCTTACTTCGAAACAAATATATTAAAAATGAACTATCTGAAACTATATTACACACTATTGCTCCGTTGCCTTCAAAATTCGCATAATAGAATCGTATAATTATTCAAGTCATTAAAATTTAATGTATTTATTAATCAAGTAATAGAATAATGATGTTTCTTTTTAATTGCCAAAGATAAGGCGTTATAAAATTTTAAAAAAGGTAATAAGCAGATACTATAACTAAGTATGTATGAATTTAGATTTCAAATATGCTATACTACTAGTGCCTCCTCGCCCCTTCGGGGCTCGCAATAAAAATTAAATGAAGAAAAAAAAGTTATTTTATCAGACAAGTACTGCTACATTCCAAACTGCACAACCCAATTTATTCTTATCGGTTATGCCCACCTTTTTTTCCTTTTGTATACCTGCTATCCTTTATACCTTATACACCTGCTACTCAAAACAATTTTATGACTTACTCTTGTGCATGTACAAGGCTTTTATTAAAATTTACAACTTTTTTCCTTTGTATACGTGCTATTCTTTACATAACTTTTATACCTACTATTCAAAACAAGGATGCGCGCGCATCTCAAAACCGATTCCATTTTGATTTTAATATATAGAGAGATACTTTTCGATTTTGGGAATCAAATGAACACAAAGTTATGAAATTTCAGTGATTTGAGGCTCCTCAAATTTTCTTCAAATTTCAAGATTTTCATCATTTTGGATCTACCTATTTAGATTCAAACTTCACGAGATATATTAGTGCGTCCAACTAATCTCACAACACTCACATACGAAGTTTGGGCTTTCCAAGTAAATTTGTAGAGAAATTAGAAGGATTAAACAAATTTCTCAAGACTCAGAAACGTCTCTAAAAACTTTTTTTGCTCCATTGCATACTTGCAAGGCTGTATTTTGGATGTTTATGTTGTTAACTCATTCTTTCATGTACAAAGATGGTTAGCCAGCCTCAAGCTTCGAGTTAAGTTCCAAGTTGAACATCGCTCAACTATAAGTTTAGTGTTAGGTAACATTTTTTTCAGCTTGAAATAATTTATAGTGCAAACATTTGAAGTTCTGGTTCGTTTTTTGGCAGTCCCACAGATAAAGAGGTATTCCACATCTTTACCAACAGTCCAAAACGTTGAAAAATTAAAATTGAATTCAAGAAAAAAAAAATTTGAGTGTGAGTTGTAAGTTCAAGTTTTAAGCCATAAGCAGTACATATGGGGCGGGAGAGGGAGGAGCAAAGAAACAAATTACATCCTAGCCCGTGTTCTCGAGAGAGTTTTGGAGATTCAAATTTTAAGTTTTAAAAGTTTTCACAATTTTAATGGACTTTTTTTTTTTAATTTTCATTATTCATTTTCAAATCCTCCGAAGAGCTCATTATTCTCGCTCTCCCAAACCCTAAGTGCTTCAGCTGAGCCATCAATTTTAAGCTGTTTTTAATTCAAGATATAAGATTAGGTTCAGTTCTAGAAACTACGATTCCGAGTTTAAACCTTTATTCTAAGTCTCATTGACCAATGATATCATGTAAGAAAATGTTCAGGGTTTTGGAGGCTCTAGGCTAATACCTTCTGATGAAATCTAGGTGAAACGTCGCTTTGAGTGGAAACAAAAATCTGAAATAATTTTTGTGAACGATTTTCACACATACCCACTCACACTTAGAAGTAGAGTTGGCGTTATACATCAGTCAATACACTATAAATAAACTGAAACGGAACAATGTGAGCTCAACCCCCCCTCCCCCTCCGCTTCTTAAAATGATGAAATTAATATTGTATACGTACATAACAATTAAAAATTTAATTAATCGAATTATTATAAAAATCCAAATTTGTAATATAAAAGAAGATAAAATGATAGAATTTTTGATTCAAACTTCATCGTGAATTTTTATTAATCAAAAATGAAAAAAAGCTATTTTTGAAAAAAAAAAATATATATAAAAATTATTAATTAATTATTTAATTTAAATGAATAAATTGTGTAAGTAGGTAGGGTGGTATCCTAAAATAGGTACTACTCAAGGAGTTAGCATAGAGTATAGCTATCCATCTACACATAACAAGCGTTAAAAAAGTAATCAATTCAAATAGGTGGGTTGAAGGAATAGGTAAACTAATTTGAGAATTTCACTAGTTGGCTTCGCGCTATTCCATTCATTGCTTCGAAACTAGTGTATTTATGCGGAAAGAGTAAGTTGGAGTTTAGCTGCTCATTGATTTCTTTTATTAAGATAGTACAAAAATAAAAATCACCAAATCAGGTAAAATTACTATGAACTTCATTATGAAATCCAAAAAAAAAAAAAAAAAAAAATGAAAAGAATTTTATCGCATTTAGTATATTGAATAGTATTTTAAATTTTCAGTAAATTATCGTTTTCTGAGTTCATTTGTTTCGGTTTTCTCCATTACATATTATTCGAATCCCGCTTCTTTCTTCAGAAAAATGACATGCTTTTGTTTCGAACAACTGATTCTCAGATCGATCACCCATTTCAATGTTCCATTTCTCATACCAAATAACAACGAAGCAATTTCGATAGTTGCAAACTTATGAAATTAATATCGCAATATTATACAATTTGTGTCAACGTCGCGTTCATTTCTTGAAACGTATCGCAAATTCGTATGAGTATACGTACATTCGTACACAATAATTCGTTACTTTTAAATAACTATTGCGAAACAACTTTTTCCACCTATTCATCATAATTTTTTCACAGGATTTCGTGCAGTGAATAAGTTGATTAATCGAATTATCGCATTCTACGGTAAAAATATGTTTCGACGATAACGACAACGAACTTTGCACATCATGATTAATCCGCCATATAGACAATAGTGGAACGGAAATTATCCGTATTTTCGATTAATTATTTTAATATAGATGTATAACTAAATAGAAAGAAAGAGCATCGGTAAATAACACGTATGAAAAAGGATACAAGCTAAGTTTACCACGGTTGGGTGCTTTTGTGGCTTGTGGTGTAGATTAAGGTGATGGAAAATATTTGCGTTTCAACCTTTGAAATGTTTACATCATAGTAATGAGAAAGTATACCTTAAGTACTGCTGACATGTGATATTTTCAGCGAGATTTTCACACGTCAAAATTTGCCTAACGGTATAAAGTCTTTAATGGCGAATAGAAATCGAATTAGAAACTATACATATAAATTAGGTATATCGATAAATCGATATTTATAGTTAGGCTATTACTGATATCTGTATATGATACGTAATTCACGACCAAACATTAGGTAATATGATACATCACACGTGTTAATGAAAGTCTAACGTATATTTAGCTGGAAATTTCAAATCTTCAACTCATAGGTCTTCAAGATGATCGTGAACGTGCATTTTCTCAGAGGGAATTTACAGAAAAATAGAGATTCAAAATGTATCCACTTACCTATGTTTATACTTGAAATGCATCGATAAGAATATCAATGGCTGTTCTAACATTAGGTATAACATGTTCTCTCACTCGTCAAGTAAAACTATTGAGAAAATAAGAATCTCTAATGTGAATAACACTCAAAAGGAATCATTTCTCCTCTCCACTTAACTATCAACCAGCAGGCTCCTAATGGCTATTGCTTTGTACTCGTAAATGGAAAGTGCCGGAGTAAAACTATAAGCTATGAGATTAACCTAGACGAACGTTCTCACTCACTACTTGAACAATAAATATCATTTTAAAATGTTTTTGTCCCATTGTGTAATGATTAGCATTCTGGAATAATATGGTGAGTAGAAGCGAAACAACCTGAGTGGTTGAAGTCTCAATTCAACAAAATAATTATACGTAAACATTTTTTTAAACAAAAGCTAATACGTACTTTAACTCTGATGTAAATTCTTGACGCCGTATTCAAACTAGTTTTAACGATGGGTAAATTGGAGATTCTTTGAATAGCCACCAAATCTGGTAACCCGTACATTTCGAAAAAGTTTTCAAAAACAGCTAAACACAGATACACAATAATTTTCAGCAACAGCTACTGTATATGTGATACCTAATCGTCTCGCGTGATATATGTATAAAAGTGGTTTCAATGTTATCAAAAATCAAGCTGCAGCAGGTCGTTACATTTGTACTATAGTCCCGATAATTAGTGTTAAAATAGCGAAATAAACTTTACGCCTTTGGAACTATACATACATGTGAACGCGATTAATCAGCTTTTGAAAAGTTCCCAAGCAAAATCACACGCGTATAAACGATGATTAAAAATAATTTGACACCTAGAACTCGCGTATTAGGCGATACATGAAATTAATCGTTTTGACATCGTATAAAGATAATTCGCGTAATTTTTAATCAATGAAGCGATAAAACCAATTCTGTTGATGAATTGAAGCAAGATCACAGAAATGCCGAAATCTCACAAGTCCAATGTTGTAATGAAACGAGATTTCGTATAATTTGTAATCACTTATTTGTACCCATGAAATATAATATTATTTATAGTTTGAATAAAAAAATATCGAGTCTCTCTTCTGCTACAGCATCAACATGATATTGTACATAAGTATAATATATACATATGTATACTTAATTACTTACATCAAGATAAATATGTAGCTTATATATGAGTTTAATTCTTATTTAAACGGTAAAAGAATTTCTATTATTCAAATTCAAAGACCCATATTGTGTACTAAGATGTCTCATCCTTTCATGCTACCCGTAGCCATTGTATATATATGTACTTTACTCCTCTCCCCACCCACCCAACCTATTCATAGAATATTTATTTTACTATTTCACCTATGAGCGTCTATGTGGTCGAAAATTAAGCATGAAATTAGAGAAAATTCTAAAAGCTCCTGATTCCTTTCAAAATTCACTTAAGCTACATTAAAGAATAAAAATTCTTACCTGCGACTTATTTTAAAATCACGTAACGAGTCAATGAAAAATTCACACATTCATGCGCGTTCGACGATGCAAGCTTAGTAACCGGCTTTGCGCGGGAGGGTTATGAAAGGCAACGGAATACTGACACCAATACCTGACGTAAGCTATAATAATGAAAGGATTTGTGTCATAACATGACTGATAAAGTTGAAAAAATTCGGTTTGATTGTTTAGACTTCAGTCTTAATCAACGTAAAAAATATTTTCTTCATTCTCTTGTTTACGAGAGTGTACCTGTGTCAATATGTTATTACACGTCATAATTTAATTTCCAATCATCAATTGAAAATGTAAGTATATTTGTAATGAGGGGTGAGGGCGTCAGGTACATCGATACACAGCAGGGAAGCAGACGTCATAATTTAATTTGAAATCATGATTATCATTTTATCACGAATATTGAAGGTGTATCATCTGTAATGAGTATGTCAGGTAAATTATTAATACACAGCATTTACGGGAAAGTGAAGTCCCTAGAAAGCCTTAATAACAGATCAGATAAAGGTTCAATAAATTGATAATACCGAATATTAAATTTATGACCAACATGGCAAAGTTTAGGTGAATTTGATGATGACGTTGGTCTTAAAATAAAACAATGAAAAAATTCTATAAGAGAAATGCTGAACGAATCACAAGGAAGTGTTCTCAGTATATCCAAGCCTTTTTTAGTAGGTATGCTGAATCATCATCACATAGTATTTAAACTCATTTTATTACTTTTTTGAAGCAAATATCTAGGTATTCTAAGATCATTTTCATCAATTCATAGTATAACCAAAAGTTTGTAGGCACGAATATTAAAATGTCTTTTTTCAGCGCCTAATATATTTTCATGAAATTCTAAGCGAAGAAATATGTTCAATAAAACCATGAAAAACTACAAATAATTCGTATTTCGAAGAAAAGTTTTATTTCATAATGAAACTGATGAAAACGACTGAGCTTATAGAAATTTCGTATATGCTGGATTTCTCAACAATAACTGAATAATGAGTTAAAATTTCCAAGTGTAGGTAGAAGTATATATGATCTTCAAGTGCACTACGAAACAGTTTTTTTCATTTTCAATTTAGTTCATTAAATATGAAAATCATCAGTGAAAATTTTCCAAAGTAAGCTTGCTTTAAAGCACTATAAAAAGAGTATAACTAAAAATTTCACAAATCCCCCTTCCCAGGACACTGAAGGAAACTTCAAGGAACAAAAACAACAGCTCATTGAAATGTTTAATTTCGAGAAGTATTGCAGTTTAAAAAATAAAAGACTCCGCTGTTTTTTACCGACTAATAATTACTTACTTTTTAGCGTGAAGCACTATAAGAAGAATTATTTGTCAGTACAATTTGAAGCACCAATAAAAGACAAGTATCTAGAGGAAGACGTCATTTCGGTTTAGAAAAAATTTTAAAACTTTCGGTTTTTTTTTTAAAGGGGATCACTGATCAGAACTAATGTTTTTGATCTCATTTGAAAGAGTCAGGAAACCAACATATCCAAATTTCAGCTTCCTAAATGCATTTGGAGGGGAGTTAGAGTAAAAAACGGCTTTCTGAGGAATTTTTGAGTTATGAAATTTCTTGAATCTTCCATATATTTTCACCAAATCGACTTAGAAAGATCGAACTTTACGTGTGTTAGATGGTGATCAGAATATGATACCTTGAATTTGGGTCGAAATAGATGCAAAATGGCGTATAATGAAAATTTGAGTAGAGCTTGAGGAGCCTCAAATTAGAGAAAATGTTATTAATATTAACTCATTCGATTGTGGGGGATAAAAAAAGTGTATCATATCTCAAATTTACTTTCACAGATGATATTGGAGAGGAGAAGAAGGGGTTATCAACCTGAAAATGTGGTTGGGGTACAGAGAGGTTGACATCTTTTTATTGTAGTTTCATATGATAAAATGAGCCCAAATGACTAGCTTCCCAAGTGCATTTAGAGAGGAGGTAGAACAAAAAACCGCTTTTGGAGAGGAAAGGAATTTCAAATTTCGTATATGGAGTTAGTTAATGACCAGATTGTAACCTCCTAAATTTTAGTCAAAATGGATCCAAAATAACGGATCATGAAAATTTCAGGATAATTTGAAGAATCTCAAGTAAATATAATTTGAAAAATGTGTGCTCATATACTTGTTGTAGGGCAAGAAACACTATATTTGTTCTATATTCAAGTTCTCAAGTGGTTTTTGGAAGAGATAGGGTAGAGGTTTTCAGACTTGGTATTAGTTATGACCTATAGACACGAAGGACTTAGCAACGTTATTTCCAAACCTGAACAAGTCCCAGTTAAAAACTCAGCTCCAGTAATGTAGCATGGCTGCTTAAATTTTTTTTTTTGTATAACTAAACTTCGCAGCACTATAATTATGTTTGGGAACCAAAACTGATAACACCAAAAAAGTGAAATTTTCTAGACTAAAATTCTTCGTGAATTTCTTATGAAAACTCTTGAAATTTGAAAATAAAGAAGATAAGACGCTTTCGTTTAACTTGTTCAGAACGAAAAATTCAAATTTTAATTTATGAAAAAGGTATGAGCTACGAAATATAGCTGCCTTGAGTCAATTTTTTTAGCGTTTTTCTCGATAAATAATCAATTAATCAAAAAAATCTTCTGTGAAGTTTCTCGAATTCTTATGGTAAGTGCATATTTCAAATTTCAAGGGAAATAGATCTATGAGTAGTATTTGAGAATTAATGTAGTACGAAAATGTCATTTGGCAGGCAAACAAGTATGCAATCATGTATGTAGAATAAACCCTTAACACTGAATTTAGTTCAATTTATTTTATAATTTTACTTTTAATATGTATTGAATATAATAGGTATAATTTTTATGATGTTTGATGAAATTGTATAATTTAAGAGCAGTTTTTATTTTGATATGCACAATCGAAAAATATATATACTCTTTCCGATTATATTGCCTCAATTTTTTAAGAATTTAAAAAAAATTATTGTCCATGACCGCATAGTATGAGTTCTTCCTCGATCCACTTTTTATTGGTACTTTAGTAAGATGAGAATTTCATAAAATTTTTTTAAAACTTAAGAAAAGTACTTAGTGCCTTCATAACTTTGCTATTGCTATATACTATTTCTAAAAGCTAGTACCTATGCGAATGAAGCACCGCTTAAATAACCAGCATGATACGCAATGCACAGCGTTGAAAGTAATGGTATACAGTTGTAATTACATGCCTAAATATAAAATAGAATACTACAAGTCATTTTTTCAAATTATGAAATGACATGAATAATTACAACGTATACGTACAATATGTGTATCTGACTAATCTATCGAAGTTTTCTACATTCAAGAGTAATAGTGGTTGTCACGGAGAATTAATATGGACCACATGATGATATGCATTTAAATAATATATTTTATTAACAATTAACCATACGATTCGATTATCGACGGAGATACACACACGATACTTTATATTATGAATAGGTATAATAGATTTAAAAACATACACACGCAATAAAATAAAACAAAGTTTTACGCAGATGGTTTTGAATTTGAATTGGGTAATTTTACATCCCATAAACCAACGACAGCAAGTACCCTACCATCTTTATCAGGTGCATTGAATATAATCACACGATCTGGAGTATAATTAGTGGATACAAAATATGTTTCAACTTGATTACGATTCGCATCTACAAGAGGACATAACAGCATCTCTTGATTGAATTCCACTCCAGGAATTTTATTTAGATAGCAATCGAATTTTCTCACTCTGCATGAGTAACTGAAACCTTCCATTGAAGCTAATTCTTTGCTATACATTACCCTCCTGCCTAAGTTATTTTGAATTTTTTTATCATCGAAAAGGTCTTCACATAATTGTTTTTTTTGGGTATCATCAAGAGTACAAACATAATCCTTTTTTTCGCCGAAGATGCAAGCTGTAAAAATTTTTTGTAGGTAACATTCGAGAAATTTGATGTGGAAGATAACAAAATGTTAACGTATAACTTACGTGCAACAGTACTAGCATATTTGCGCACATACATGTACGGTTTTAAAAAATATGAAGGAATTGAGCTGATTTCTACACTCAAAGATGTTCTTAAAACCATTATATACACCAGTATAATACTTTCCGTAACATGTAGAAAATTCATATTTCAATTTTTTCCTAAATCTTGTTGACTTTAGAAAACTTTACAATAATTTCGAACACGTAGAAAAATGTTTCATAATTTCCACTAACTAAGGAACACAATTTTTTGTTATAATACCGCAAGTTCTGTTTCCTTGATGAAATATTTCGAGGTACCAAGCAGCACATTGTTAATTACTAAATGGTTATAATTATTGTAAAATATGAGACACACCAACCTGAAGTTTTACGTTTTTTCTAAACGTAGAAAATGATATGCCATGAATGAGGGAAATTACGACAGAATATATTACCACGATGGTACTTCGTCAATTTGTACAATCAATACTCACTTTAAGAACTTCCAAATCGAAAAAATGAAATCATTCGATAAGGTGATCTTGATTGCTCACTTAAATCTTATCTTTCTCATTCAAACGATTACCAAAGAAACAATGCAAAACAACGAATTTCACAACTCATTTTTCATTCATCTTACATCAACATCAAACATACTCGATGAAGAATAACAATACAGTAAAAAATGAAACACGTTATTTTGAAAATTTTATACAACAAAACTACAAACAATAAAATTCTATAATATAAGCGATTTACGTGAGGTGAACCCTTTGACGGAGATCCTGTAATTTATCTCGCGATGACCATAAACAATATAACGAAGCGAGGGTGAAACCTGTTAAACCACCTAGCGCACATTTTTTTAATCCACCTGAAAAAGAAATATGATCCTAAGTACTCCAACACGCATAAACTACTCATACATTTCATCAAAAACCAACTTACTAGTTGAGCGAAATAGCAATCCTGTCGCTGTAGCCGCAACTACAGTATTAAGTTCATCGTCATTTCGTACCAAACTTAATATTACACCAAAAGCACTATACATAACAGCAACCACTCCCAAAGTGTTAGCTGTGGCTGCACCACGTTTCATAACATGGTTGAATAATCTAAAAAATGTACATTACTGAATGAAAATCAGGTTTCTTGCTGAATTTAATTCGGCATGAGTCAACTCACTGTGTACGTCTTAATTTCCCCGTTTGTCCGAGTAAAGTTGTACTTCTTAATCCACTATATAATCCATTAGCTCCGCCGATACTGGCACCGAGCATACATGATGCACCGATCTGCGAGAAACAATATTCAAAGCGTTTTCGTTCCTTATTTGCTCCCTCAGGGAAGAGGAATTCTGGTTGACTAGTTTGAGGTAAATATACAGGATCGAAGTTAAGATAAGGTGATATACTAGCTAGCTGCTGGTGCGTGGGTGCTCCTGTAAAAACAATATCGATTAAAATTAAAAGCTAACCCATGAAAAATATGATCTTATCATCGAAGCAGACCACTCATGAAACGATCTTCAACTTGAGAACTTTGAATAGTACTAATTACACAATACACATGTTTCACTTACCAGCAGGCATTAAATTAACTTCTTTGTCGAATGAATTATCCATCGGTATGGTTTAAATGGACGAATTTATTAATTATAAAGTGCATCAATGATGCAATTTCACCGAAGGTGGTTGAAAAGGATTCTCACATTCCAGATGAAAAACATTTTAGATAAAGAATAGAGGAAGGAAAACGCCCGAATAGAAAAGACAAGAAAACCATGTGATGACGTCATACAAGGTGAAACGAAATTAGCGTATGGTCGTAAAGACAAATCATCAAACAGGCAAATAACTAATAAGTACGTACGATACTTGAAATTTTTTGCCACGCAAAAATTTCGACCTAAGGGGTTGGAAGTCAAAATTCCCTTCATGAGCTTAGTTTTATGAATATTTAATTACTGTTAAATTTCTATAAATTCGTCTATAACAGCAGACGTCCACTCGTTGGGTAAATGCCCATAATATAATGATAATCGTAATGAACTGACGATGATTACTCTAATGCTACAAATTATAACTAACAATAAAATTGTCATATTCCGAAGAACGATTATAATTTTTTCATGGATTAAAAAAATATATGCCTCATGAAATCCTTTTTTGTACTACACCCCCTCCCATTAACATGGTAGTACACCAGCAAATATGTTCTGCAAATAATTACAAAATTAATTTCCAAAAGGGTTTTTGTACTTATTGTTAATCAATCGAGAATTAATAGTAAAACTCAACAAAGTAAAAACAAAAGAAAGAAAGAAAAGATATTTATTTAAAAAAATTCGTTTCAGTGATTTATATACTATTATTTTTACAAATATCTCCATTAACACGTAACAAATAAAACTGCGTACAATACGCACAACTTACATCGATTTACCACGAGAGAATTTACGCAAATTACAGAGTAGATAGGTATGGCAATGTTGTAGATCTTATAACATTTTTCATTTCCACACGATCTTAGATCATCAGCATTTTTCTTTTAATAAAAAAAATACACATAAACAGTAAACAAAAACTTCAAAAATAACACCTATGCAACGAATATAAAATAAGAAGTGCTCTAAATGCGAAACAATCACATGAAACAATTAAATAAAACGATCTAAGAATTTATGTTAAAAATCAACAAATTTATGTTTATTAAGATAATTTCTAGTATCACAACATTTATGAGCTTAAGAATACCATCGATATTTACATAATCTTACTCAATTTTGCGCGCTTCTTCCTACAAATTTAATAACTGGGTTTACTAATTTCCCATTAAATTCTAAAAATGATAACGCCTCATTTTATTCTGAATATTTCTTAAGATTATTTCGACGGAATTAAAAAAAAAAATGAATAAAATAAAATAAAATTTGAACGAGATCCAATTAATATGATTGTAACTTCATCGAAATACGATTATTACTTTTGATTGGTCGTAAAAAACAGTAGCGGATAAAACGCATTAAGAAAAACAGGAATAAAATGTTATTTTTTAAATCTGGAATTTTTCATCTTTTGCACCAGGAAAAAGAGAAAAAAAGGTAAACGTATCGATTTCTGTTATTCAACATAACCGATTGAAGATATGTTCAGGTATCATCATTAGTCATACAGAGTATGTACTTCTGATGCATTCATTTATAGACTTCAACATCAAACATCATTGGATGGAAATGGTTGCTTATAAAAGAAAAGACTAGTAAAATTATTCTAGCGAGGTAACACCGATTCGATAAAAGCGATAATTAACATTTAAAAATGGTAAATTAAACAACTCGGGTGACACAAAGGTAAAATACGTTTCCTAAAATAAAATAAAAAACAGAAACTTCCAAAATAAAAATAAAACATTCTTTAAAAAATTGCTCCAACAATCGATGAAATACTTATTGCACAATCGTTGCACGAATAAAATATTAAAATAAAGATAAAAGGCGATATAAAGAACACGATTCGTTCACCTTCGTTAGTTATAACAATTAGTAAAAATAGCGAGAGATGTTTCGATTAAGTAAATTCGTAAACGTAGCAGTGAACGTGATTGTACATCAGGTACCTAATAAAAATCATTTTGGAATGACAGTGAACGCCATTATCAAGGTAAGTACACTGGAATGACAGGTTTCTCTGACCTGTCTAATTCCTCTGCAACAAATAATCACGTTATAATACATCCATAAAGTTCGAAATTCGAGCAAAAAAATCCCTACCTTGTCAAATATCTGTAGCATTTTGACTAACATCATCGTCATCATCGTCTGCTACGTGATTGTGCGAAACATGATTTTGATTTTCAGCGGTATTTTCACGAGTATGCCTGTACACGCTCATTTTACCGCTGGTGATCAGTCTTCCAAAACCTTCTTGATGAGCAAACGCGTAACCAGATCTGATGGAACGTCGTTTATGCCTCGCCGAAGGAGTACGCATGATGTCTTGCGATTCTCGTTTCCTAAAATCGATACATTTCGTTGAAATTTCTAAACCACAAGTTTTCACATATCTACGTGATTTTTCCAACGAATTACCTTAATCGCTCTAGTCGTTGTTTCAGCCTAACTCGATCGGATAATGTAGGCCGAACATCGACGAAGTAAAATCTCCATCCAAGAACCGGCACAATTAAAATGATTACTACCACTACCAACGTTAAATAGAATACGGGTTGCGTTATTGCCTGCAAAAAGCCATCGCAGCCATGAACAATTTAATTCGTAATTTCTAACGCATACGATTTAAATGATAATTCTGTCTTACGTTGTTCAAAGCACCCGCGTATTTACCACCAATTAATTTATTATGTATCCAGGTGGTGAGGAAATATACCACGAATGATCCCCATATCACGATGTGATTTACAATCGTCCAATATGCGGTTTCAATCATGACCTGAAATGCAAGAAATTCGTAATATACCTGATTATAGATAAAAACAACCATTCTATTCATCACCAAATCGAATTTACTTGTATGGTAACTGCGACGACAAGAATGGTAGCGACGATATTGCTAAGTATAACGTAATCTGATAACACAAATCCTTTAGCTGTGACCCCGTACATAAATACACCTAAAAATTAAGTCGCAGATTAGTACTCGTAGGTGCATTTCATATACGATGGAATACTAACTAACAGGAACAGATCGACGGAACAATGAGCACCGAGAAATGAAGAAACATAAGAGATATTAGTGAATTTATCAGTATTGTTTTCTCTATTATTTTCTCATAATTCGTAATTTATTTTAAATACGAAAAAATAAACAGGCAAGCAAGCTTGTATAGCTAATTTATTAATTATTTTAATTTATTTAGATATTTTTTCAAATAATAAAATTAAATTCAAACAATATTACACACTTCAGTAAATTTATTCCCCGCAAAGATTTTTTCATAAATATGAGAGACTAGCTCCTCCAACAACATATAAAAAATGTCTATTTCTAAGTGGCAGATGTTTCGCTATATCTCCTCAAGGTTTGATCGCAGAGCAAAAATACCTCAGAGCAAATTTGTTCAACATTAAATTTAGAATAAATTTTATGCGAACATTTTTTTCCTACGACCCAATGGTGAGAAGTTAGAGTATTTAAAATTTGGCATTTTAGGGGCAAATGAAAAATGCTTATTGAATGACTTGTGACTACATACCAACCAAATCATGACTCTATGGAGGTCTTAGATCCCTCCTCTTATCCTCAAATACAACCCTACCTTAGTATGAATATTTTCACTAGAGTGGATTATGTATAATACCTAACTACATGATAAGTTCATGTTTGTCATCCTCTTCTCCCCCCCACCCACGGATGAGCTGATTATATGAGATATTTTTTCAATTTTTAGTTCTCATTTATTTGAAAAAAAAATTGCTTCAACCATAAAAAATAAAGAAATTGTTCTAAATTTGAGCCTCTCCTGCGGCGTTTTGTTTTTCATCTGTGAAAAAAAGAGTGATTTCACGAGACAAATGTTGATAACGCAGTTTGCAAAAAAATACACTTTATTTCCAAGTTTATTCTACTTGGAGTTGAAGAAGGGTTAGAGGGCCAATGTTGATGGCATATTGATAACTGCATTATGAAGACATAATTATGTAGTAAATTAACCGCATTTTACTATCATGAAAATATTTATTCTTAGGTACGTATAGGTAATAGATATGTATTCAACTATTCAAGGTCAAGGGGAAGGGAGAGACCTCCACAGGGTCATGATAGGGATGGTATGTAATCATAAGTAATTTTGTGCATTGACACATAGCATAATTGAATGATTAGCAATGTAGCTCTCAAAGTACCAAATTTTAAACATCCTCAACTCCCCACCTGTGGGTGGCAGAAAAAAATTGTTCATATGAAAGTTATAGGAAATTCAGTGTAAAATAAAATTGCACTGAGCTATTTTTGCCGTATGATCAAATCCTAAGGACAAATGGCGAAAAAACCTTTTTTTTTGGGGGGGGAGGGGAGAATGAAGGCATTTTGTGGGATACGCACATCTAGGAATGATAACTTTAAGTACGTTGTTGGTGAAACTATTCTCCATGTATTTATGAAAAAAATAATGTGAATTTATGGAAAGAATTATTCCTTTTTATTTCGTCGCGAGCTCCTAGTTCTGAAATTTTTATTTTTCCCGATTTTTTTTTCACAGAAATCTTCTTTGATTTTTAAATTCAATTCTTCCTAATCAGAATCCAAAACATTTTTAAAAGATTCAGAAAAAATTTTACAGCTTAAATAATGCGATCGAAATCTCTTGAAATGTTTCGAATTCCTTTATAAAACATTTTCACCATTTATTTCGCTTGCAAAATATCCATAAAATATCGTAAAGCTGAATAAATGAACAATACATATTCTTTTCACTTCCTATGAAACCAATTTTCCGAATTAAAATCTTAATTTCAAGTTACTGAAACGGACATCAACAAGAATTTCTCGGCAGCTCAATGCGCTCTTGAACACTAACGGAGGAACTGCTAGCACTCTAATTTAGGGATAGCAACTCGATAAATTAAAAACAAAAAAATACACGTAAAAAAATTACCGTAAGGTACTAAAAATAAAATAGCAGAAGCGAAAAAGCCCATCATCGCGCTTCTAAGAAATTCTTTTTTATTAAATAACAAATTCTGCAACCCAGGAGTATAAAGGCGAGGGTACACTATGCTATTTCTATCGTTAACATCTTGATCAAGGATACCGATCGCTAATACTGGTAGAGATGTGTAAAACAAATTGTACACGGATATATACATCGGATCAAATACCGTCTGCAATCATATCCACATATTAAAATCCATCAGTCTAAGGTACTATCTACAATTACTTCGTCCACAATCCATCGACTACTCACTTGAGCACTGAAACCGCAGAAAAACGCGAACCAAAAATGACACAACGTAAATACGAAATTCTTATAAAAAAAATATCTCAGGAACTTTGACATCCTTAAGTACGACCAACGGCCATGTACTAGTAACAAGCGTTGTAAAAATCTAAACTGGGCTATTGAGTAATCGGACGCCAGCATTGCTTGGTTACCTTCTTCGCCACTGATCCCAACTCCAATATGAGCCGCTGAAAAAATACGTATTTTATTCGCAACGATATAGGATTGCACACCATTGATTATAAACATACATTTCGCCACATATTTCAATACTATGATAAAATAATAGCATGATACAGTGAAAATAACGCAGATTGGCGAAAATTACGAAATAAATACAATGCATCGATGTCGTAAAATAATAAAGATATGAAAAGTGGCTGGCAACGACCACTTTTCAGGAGAAACAGTTGAGTGAAACAAAAATCGAATGTTTGAGAAAAGTACGTGACCTATCCTTGGAAATGTTTCAGTTCCATTTCAATATAAATAAAAATGCAGAAAATGTTTATCGTACTCATATTAACAAAATCTATTTCAAGATATTTAATTACTATGAACTCATTAAACTTATTAATGATTTAATTAAATTAATTTTTAAAATTAAAATAAATTTATTATTTTTTAGCAAGTTTATTTTATTTAATTTTATCATTAATTACGTGAATATTTATTCCTTTAATTTTGAATATAATAAATTTTAAATTTTCAACAAATAGGAGGCATTTCTTTTTTTTAATGTGTTACACAGTTTTTGAGCTGTCAACGAGCAGTGGCAAAAAAAATTACACAAATAATAAATGAATAAAAAATATACGCAATTAATCATTCGCACATACATTTTGAACCATATTATAAAATTACAGTTGTTTTTTTTGGAGTTTTTTGCTTTAACTTCCCTCCAAATTCACTCAAACAGCGAAAATTTGGTTATGGTGATGTCTGACTCAACTTTCATATGAGACCAAGAATAAAAATTTTGAAATTCTTGCTCACTATGTTTATTCTAATTGAAGGGTGGGGAGGGGTGAAGGGGGTACTTTTTAAAAAATATTATGAATCTCGTAAGTATCAAATTTGGCAATTAAAACTGGCTAGACCCTTCACTGGGACGATATTTCACTTATCTAACTCATTTTCAGAGGATTTCGGAATTCATACTCCAAATGTGTAAATATATTTATGGGGGGGGGAGGGGGGGAGGGAAGAGGATATGTAATGTAATTTCCATTTCTTTCCACAGCAAGTCGAAAATAGCTGTTTTTTATGATAATAAAGTCCATTTAAAATTACTTCAACATTATAATATCGCCATTAAAGAATATCAACACTGAAAACTTTGAACTTTTTGGCAAAAAAAGCCTTACAGTGTCTGATACATAAATTTACCTTTTTTTTTTCTTGGAAGTCTAAAGCAGCTTTTTCTTCAGAATTGAAACAAAATGACACTAAATAAGGTTCATGTAAAAAGTTCATGTAAAGTTACTTTAATATGAATAAACAGAATACGTTTTCATCAATTCAACAAATAATATCACCATTAAAGATTATTAACGACGAAACCTTCGATTAAAAATTTAAAATTTATAAATATTTTTGAATGATATCACGAGATTTACTATAAAAACCTGAGAGATGTTGGAAAAATTTTCAAATGTTATATTTAAATTTCTTGTTAAATAAAATATGTTTGGAATAATAATAATTAAATTTAAATATAATGAAAAATTTACAAAGAAATAAATATACTTGTAATAATTATAGATTCATTATTATTTCATTATTATTAATAATTTCTTCTAAAAAAATTCTATTAATAAATTAAATTTTGTCCGAGACCTGGCAGCACTACACTCATCCCCTCTTAAAATCTGAGTGAGCTGATATTTTACAGTGAATCAAATATTCGAAAAAAGTACGAAGATATTCTCATCAAATTTTCAGAAATTTTCATGTATATTCGTTAGAGCTAAGGAGGGGGGCGGGGGTGAAACGAAATATATATTCAGCAAAAAGTTTGACATTGACCATATGATTAGTGGTTACAAATGATCTGAAACGCAAAGATTCATAGAAGTCTTCGTCTCCTACACCTCTCCCTTCTAAATCAGTAGGCAGTAATAATTATCGTTTTGGATTAAAAACTCCATAGGTAATTTTTTTCTTCAAGACTCATAGGAAGACGAAGATAGCTTGTTATTTTTATGCAGCTGTTCTACATTTGTCGTTGAGATAATGAGACGGTATTGTAAAGCACAACATCTTAATTAGTGTAAAGAATGTTTATTAATCAATATGATGTATGACGATTTAATGATAAAGAAGAACTTTTCATTCTCACGCCTTCCTTTTCATTCGTCCATCACCTTATTCTGAAATTAGAGATTCGTTTTTATTTTTTAATATTTTTTATTTTTTTTATAAATTCAGTTTTTTAAGTTGATATGAAAGAATCGTTGAAAATTTGAAAAAAAAAAACTCAAACCTGGGAAACATAATTTTATATTTCTAATTATTTTTTTCCCTCGTTATGGATTAATTTTAATTCCTTATTATCAGTTGTCAGTGTTACTAAATTATACGAAAGAATAGTTGAAACTACAAAAAGGCACCAAATGTTGAAAATTATCGAAAAAGAAATAATAATAATAATTTAATTTCTCAATCTTGTGAAAAGGATTCAAAAGAAATGAAATAATTAATTGTGTTTTTTTTTTTTTTTTAACATCAAAGGCAATTTGGCGCTAGAGGGTGTTATAGTCACTTAGGCACAGTGTACTGACTCTTATACAGCTATACTGTGCGACCAACAGATCTTTGCATCCCTCAACGTGAGATTCCCTACTTCTAAACAGAATGTAATTTTTTTTATTTCTTTTGGTTTTTTATATGGTAGTAATTCATGAAATTTATCATAATATTTATTAATAAATTTTCAACATTTAATTTTTTCATCATAAATTTATTTCAGTTAATTTTATCAAGAATCAGTGTTGCTAAGTAAACTACAGTAATTAATCAAAAGTTGAATAAAGTACATAATTTTGACAATTATTGTTTAGAATGGTTGGAAAACGAAATAATTGAGTTTTTATTTTTTGATCCGCAACAAAAAACAACGAGAGAAACTGAATTATTTGAAGTTTTTATTTTCCACAAGGAAATTTGCGCTGAGGGGTGCAAAGATCAATTGATCGTACGGTATGCATGCATGTACACTGTTTACGAGGGGCAAAGTAGGCAATTCATAATTTCCATTTTACGAGTATAACACAGTCATTTATGCATAGCTTTATATAATAACTATCGATGTTTGTTTATTGTATTTTGGCAGCATGAAAGGAGGTCTCACGCGCAATCCTAGTACGCACCTTTTATCATAGACACATCATTGGCGCCATCTCCGATCGCCAAGGTCACCGCTTTTTTGTGCTTTTTTACGAGCTCGATGACTAAAGCTTTCTGCAACGGGGTTACACGACAGCATATTACAGCTTTACCTGAATATCAAAAGAAAAAAAAAGATCGAAAATCATGTTTCATTTTTTCTCAGCCTTTCGAGATCTTCGAAATAGATAATAAATTCCTCGACGAAAACGCCTCCGACCTATACTTACAATTGGAGCAAACCTCCAAGAAACTAGTCTCCAAATCCACGTGCAAAGCGTGCACCAATGAATGCCCGTTGATAACTAATGAAAAGGTGGTTTCATCCTCGATATCTTCGATTCTATCATCGGGCTCGCTGCAACACGTAAACACGCTCGAATTACACGCGACGTGATTTCACTGGAAGTATCGAAATACCCTTCCCGTCTCCACAAGTATACCGGCGAATAGCTAAATTTGTAATATTTATTCAATGCCCGTTCAATTATTTACAACAACGAAAACCACAAAGCACGTGAGATTTTTTCCGACACGCAAGCTCGAACGTTCGTCGGCCCAAGGAGAAGGAAAAATTAAATACAAAATTCATAAATTTTTTCGTCCGCTACGAGGACGTCCGACCATTCCTCGCGGCTCGTTAAATTATTCAACCGATGTGTACGTCGCAACCGAGCTAAAGGCGTATCGAAATTTACCTTATAGTGAGCACGTTGACGGTATGCAAATTATCCGAATACCGTTTATCATTTTCCACCGGATGAATGGTGCCGGATATTATATCCAGGCATCTACGCAACTGCTTATCCACTTGTTCTTGCGTATGCCCGTCCACAATCAATACTTCCATATCATCGTTGATTAACTGACAAGCGTATCCGACGTTAATAGCGGTTTCTGCCAATTCGAAAATTCGCGTATACGCGCCAAAAATTAATCGCAATCATTTCACGAGAACGACATTTACAATTTACGTATGGTCGATAAGCACGCGAACCCGCAAGGGTGTCGTGTTTATAGCCACCGAATCTAAATACCCTTTAATACCTTGCTTATCGCCTGTTAGCATCCAAATGTTCATACCGGCCAACAACAAATTCGCTATGGTATGCGGCACGCCGTCTTGTAATTTATCTTCGATCGCTGTAACGCCTATAAATATGACGTGAAATACCACGTTATTTTTATACGCTCGTATCTTTCTAAAGAAGCTATACGATGTAAAATAAATTCCGTTCATGTTACCTAAAAGGGTCATATCTTTTTCTATCTCGTTATATATGGCTTCGAGTTTTTCTTCGCGATGATCCAACGACATCGCCGCTTCTTGGTGTCTTTTCTTCCACGACAGAAAGAACGCTTCGTCTAAATCGCGTACCGCTAAACACAACGTTCTCAGGCCGTCGCCAGCGAATTGCTAAATTGAAAAAAAAAATCATCGGAATTAATACGCTCATTTTTACGCCTCCAGCAGAACGGAGAATTTCCAACGTTACATTTAAATGCTCCAGAGTTTTGAATTTTAAATGCTCGTCGCCTTCTTTCAGTCGTTCGTAGATTACGTTATCGGCTCCTTTACAAAATAGTTTAAGCTCGTCGTTACGTTGTAATATCACAGACATTCTTTTACGGATGTTGTTGAAGTCTAAAATACACAGCAGCTGGTATACTTCTTTTTTGCCCATTACCTGTATAAGTCAAGTATTGTATTAATCATCATATAATCTATATTAGAATGAGTTAAAAATAACAAAAAATAAATTCTCATCATTTAATTTTTTTTTCATTTTTTGAAAAACTGAGTAATATAAAAAAAATTAAATATTGTCTCTTATGAATCTTTAAAGACGTGCAGAAATTTTACTTAAAAATTTTTCAAATATTTTATAGAACTCAGAAGCCTCCAAGTATGCCATAGGACTTCGATTTCACACATCTAAACTACTCTCAACTAATTTGGGAATTGCAACGAAACAACCGGATTATAGCGTTGGAGAGGTGACTAATTTTCAAAAGATGCTGTAAGTCGGATAGGCATGATCTTTGGCAACTGAAACTAGCCAGACCCTGTATTGGGATAATATTTCATTCATGTAACTCATTTTCAGAAGATTTTATAATTTACATATTATATGGGTATTTTAATTGAGTGGGGGAGGGGGCGGGGTGAAGGAGGTAATTTTTCGAAAATTGTTATTAATCTCGTTCGTACCAAATTCGGCAATTAAAACTGGCTAGACTCT
Organism: Phenacoccus solenopsis; assembly: GCA_009761765.1. NCBI lineage: Eukaryota > Metazoa > Arthropoda > Insecta > Hemiptera > Pseudococcidae > Phenacoccus > Phenacoccus solenopsis. Next base: position 11,345,065 of record CM019752.1, read on the forward strand.
TCACCAGAGCGATACTACAATTATCTAATCCATTTTCAGAGGTTTTGGAATTCACACTCCATATGTGTACATACGCATATTTATGCGGAGAGGGAAGATGTGAATTTTTTTAAATTTATGCATATAATTTAAATTTAAAGTATTAATTTGTAAAATCAAAATTAATATATGTTAGTGATAGAAAATTGTTTCTTTTTTTTTTATTAATTAATTTAATTTGTTTGATTTCGAATTTTTTTATTTTCAATTATATTTTCATTCATTTATTTTTTTTTTTGGTCAATTTTTTGAAAAATGCAACAACTAAGGTGGATATCAACTTCAACAGATGAAACTAGCTAGGTCCTTCATTAAGATGATACTTCACAAAAACTGTCCCCTGTCCCTCCACACTAAAATAATCTCGCTTGGTTAAAGGATCCCCAGGTTTCAATGCCAAATTTAATTTTTATTGATTTTTGGAATTTCTCCCAAAAATGTATCGCCTCCTCACGAGACAAAGAAGTCATATGGTCTCTTTCAGTTTATTGGGTATTTTTTGATGAAAATAACAATTTTTTTTTACTTCGAACTGCTTGCTGCTTTTTTTTCGTGATTTTACATAATTTTCGAAATTTGGAGCCACCCCATTTTCTTTGTATTGTATTAATATATTTAATTTCCAATTAAAAAAATAATTTTAATATAAAATAATTATGTATATAATTTTTTTTTCTTTACAATTATATTGATTTTAAATTTTATTTTTATTTTATTAAATTTGATTATTCATAAAAATTTAAATATTCTCTATATCAACATTGTAGAGAGGTTCCCAGTTGATGTGCCCTTCATCAGACTTCCATCCATCCACCCATCGAAATTCATGATTTACGGTTCGTTAATTAATGATAGACAATAGTCTTATTTCAAATTAAAAAATAATAATAATAATAATAATAATAATAATAATAAAAAAGGTAATTTTAATATACATAAACGTACATATGAAAGTGTTTCTAATATAATAGACAATATTACGCCATTTTGCCAATAAAAAGAACTCGAAGAGTACAACAAAAAATTTCCTTTCACACAGTCAAAATTTTAAATATGTGGAAACCTGAAGCTGAAGTGTATCTCTATTGCAGTGTTGCCTTTCTATGTAGTGTGAAAAAAAGTGCATTCCTTAAAATTTTTCTTACATATGAAAAGCATTTCATGAACAGAACAAAAAAAATCATATAAAATTTTTGCCTATATGCAAAACTGAAGGCGCAATAGCGAATTAAAACTGTAAATACGCAAAGTAACTCCGTCAATTTTTCAACTAAGCAAAATTTTTATCGAATCTTTTTCGTTTCGCTCGCCGAGTATTATCGAACAAATTAAAAAATTTCAAAATAACCCACATAAATTTTCAAATTGTTGTTCTTACCTCATAATGGAGGCTAGAAAGAAAACTAAATACATCGGAAATGACATTATATCCCTTAAAGGATGGAACCCATTCCAAAATTTTATGAAAAGAGATGAAAATTCGAGTAACATTTATCAACTTGACTCAACTATGGTACACTTCAATTACCCTTCAGAACCACTGGTATAGCCAGAGAATTTTCTTGAGTGAGTGGGACTATTACGAATAAAAGTCGTTGATAATCAGAACGCCTTATTTCGTTCATAATTTCAAGCATCAGTATACTCAGTTATTAAGAATGAGAAATTTTGGAATTTGTAACACACTAAGAATTAAAAAAAAATAAAAATTTTTCAGAATTACTTTACTTTTTTACTTTTTCCCATTTACGCGCCTTATACTGCTACTGAGGTCAGAGGCACGGATAGATGGATGCTTAAATTTGGGAGAGAAGTTTGGCAGATTTTAGGTAGTTGAACAGATTGGTAATTATTGAAATGCTTTCAACAAGTCCTGACTATTGATTGAACTTTATAAGGTTGAAATTTTCTGGGAGTTGATCTTCAGACCAACAGAACAGGTCCATTTACTTCCCATGAACAAACAAAATGTTTGACATTGTTTTTAAATAAAAATTTAAATTGAGAAATTACTAAGCTCTCAGATTTGTATCATCGATTTGGGAATTTGGGGGTCAATCTCTAGCACCTCCTTAGATATGTCACTTTAATTTTTACCAATTTTACTTTTCTCTTTCTTCTTTAAAAGAAGTTTTACATTGGAAATAAAATATTTTATTTAAACTACATAAATAAGATTAAGTCTCCTAGCGACGAAAGGCAATGAAAAAGCTATATTAGATTATATAAATATCCACAACCTGTACAAACATTTGTAAAATCTTAGTTGTAACATCTAATTTCCTTTATCATGTAAACATGTATATTCGCCGCAAATGGTCAAGTCGCTGAGCGACTAGAAATAAAAATATTTAAAAAAAAAAAGTAAATAATATTTTAATTTATAAGTTGGAAGTTTAAAATTCTATCTTTTTATTTATTTTAATTTTAAATTCAAGTCATACGTATGGGAACATTTTTGCTACAGCAAGTACTATTTCTTACCAAAATATTGTCCAATATAAATAAGACTCCGTATGCATACCTACCAACATATTAATAATATTAAAAAAAATCTCTCACAAACAACTCACTTCTATCGTAATACTATTAGGGCTTCTTTCTTTAAACACGATTCCGAAATTACGAGCGGCCGAAACCAGAGCTGCTTCATCCGGAGATTGTGCTTGATAAATTAATTTATCTGTATAAAAAGTAAAATAATTTTTCCATGAAATTTCACACTTCAAAATAACATCTTGGATTCACTGGAAAATATTTACCTGTACGAGAATTCGGCATAACAGTATGGCACAAAGCTAATAATCGAAAAAACGTATGTACAGTCGGGTCTTGTTGGTCTTTTGTCGCTTCAACCAACTTCGAATCGTACCAAACGAACGATGGCTCGTAATCCGGATTCCATGAAAAATCTACTGGTTTCGTATCTGGATCCTAAATGGTATTAATATTTATTTTTTTCATTACGTACATACAAATATGAAAATTACGCCAAAGCTAGATTGATATTTATCGTCCAATCATTTTCCTGTTATTTCATTTTTTTTATTTATTATTTTTTTTTTTATGAAAATAAATGAACGATCTTTTTTTCTTCCTAAATTAAATAATATTTGATAACTTAACCTAACCTAACCTAATTTAATCTAATCAATGTATATTTCTTTTCTTTCTAAATTGAAATTTAATATCAAAAAAACAATTTTTACAAAAAAAAAATGCACATGATAGGGGACTATTTTTTAAATAACCTAATCGGTCTAATCGTCAAACCTTATTATGTTAAGACTGATTTCATTTTTTTCATTTCATTAAAAAAATATTTTTTTGTTCAACAAAAATTCGTAAAAATCGAATAAAAAAATTTTTTTAAATCTAAAAATTTCAAAACATCCCACATTCCATACGAAAAAACATTCCTTTTTCGAATACCTCATTCAACATCAACTTTCCTTCCTCACTCACTGCAACAGGTGCATTCGAAAAATTACTCTCGCCTTAGCCAATCGCAGCAAACAGAACTACGTTATAAGCGAGAATCACAAAACTAATTAGTATCAATTCTTTCAACACAAAATAAAATTAAATTGAAAAAAAAAAAACACAAAAACAAACATTAGCTTCGCGCGTTAGCTCTTTTAAACATGCAATTCACATGCAACAAGTATGAAATTTTCAACGCACGGTTCGTTTAAATTAGCCGCTTTTTCCTTACAAAAATCCTCCTTTTCTATCACTTCAATTACCACAGAGCTCTTAGAATTTCTCATTCTTCCTTCGAAACAATTCATCGTAAATCGTGTACATTTCTTTACCCCGCATTAACAATTTTTTCCCTAATTAATTTATACAAAATAAACAAAAAAAAAAAAAAACTCAAACAAACCTAATACCTAGTGTCGTGTAAAACGCTCTTAACAACGTCTTATATCCTTTGAATAATGTAAACTTTTAGTCAAGTCGAGCCGCGCCTTTTCCCCAACGACGACACGGTTCGTAGAAAAAATCTATCCAAGCGTGGAAAATTTCCGGCAATCATATAACCTTCAGTTTTACCAATCCGATCGACAGTTCACGTATTCACCAATCACGAGCCATTTTAATTACCTATACACGAATACACGGTTTCTATTGTTTCTTCAAATGATTACTATAAATTTCTAAACTTTTTCCAACACAATTCTTTACGTTGACAGGTCGACCTTCGCATTTATGAAAGTTCAGAAAGAATTTCGATATGGTTACAGGGGGAAATTTCCAATAATATCGAGTTTATTTCTATCATTTATTTATTTATTTTTTCCAATAAGACCAGAAATTTCATCGAATGAAGATAAAATAAAGCGACCTTTAATTGACGTTCATAAAAGAAACGATCTGATTTTCAAAAACACGAAAATAATGAAATTAAATTCTAATGAAATTATACACGAGTAAAGCGAGACAAAAAAAAAGGCATTTTATTAAAAATTAAAATCATTCGAATAATTTATTCAACGATACATACACTTATATTTATAAAATTCTAAACCAATTTTAGTCAAAATTGAAAAATAAAATAAAAATACAACCAAACCCAAAAATTTGCAGCCAGTTAGTTCGACAAATAAAAAACCTACTGATTTATTTCCATAACCGAGCTCGATTTCAATTAGTAAAAGCTGCAACCACGCTACAACCTTAATATACAGCGACAACCGATAATTTATTTTTATTTACGACCAAGCGTGAAATTACCTCTCATCGTTAACGTATCGATTGGTAATACTGACTATATCCTGTACCAACAAGCAACCATATAACTATGGTAATAATTTTTTTTTTTTCAATCATCTTTTAGAATTTTAAAAATAGTACGTGGAATTATCATTAAAAAGAGGTGAGTCGACGTAATTTCTCATCAGAGATTTTTTCTTTGAAAAAAAAATCAGTACGTCAATCTAAATAAGTTCAGCATAAATAAAGCTCTTCAGAAACCATTTCTTCAGATTTTTCTAACGAATGGTGCATTTTGGGAGGAAAATAGTCTAGTAATAAAATGATCTGCGTTAAATTTCCTATAATAAAGGTACTTGGTAATTTTTCTCCAAATACAACAGGAGAGGAGTTAAAAGGGGTATAAATACTATGCCTTTAAATAATATTGCAATTTTCACACTATTTCAATAAATAATTCTGAAATACAAAAGATTTTTTCTATGGGGGTAGGAGGGGGTAAGTTGCCGAATATAACATTTTCATGTACATCATTAAACGAATGCTAAATCAATAAGTATGAATGATTATAGCCAACAAAACCGTAACCGAAACAAAAAAAATCAAATCCGTAACAAAAACCCAGAACCCAACAATTAAATAACGGTTTTGATAGCCTTGGCCAAAGTAGGAGGAGTAGGGCTAGAGCCCTATAATAATACAAGTGGTGACATACGCCATTTTCTATCCTCTCCAAAAATGTAAACATTGAGTAGATGGAGTTGTATGCAACTTTATTACTCGATTAACTTGATACATTTTAATTTTTAAAATTTTTTAAAATTGTTCTTATGTTATTTTCCTCTGAAAAATTCAAAAATTATCATATAGTTTGTGCAACTCTTGGATTCTACATCTTTAACTATTTTGCATGAGGTTTGCATTGGTTTGCATACAAAATAGACTGGATAGAAAATGACGTATGTCACCACTCGTACTGGTTATAGGGCTTTAGTAGGGCACCATAGATCCGGGTATGCTGGCCCTGCTGAACGAACAAGCTTCTTGAAGAACAATATGGTGGCTCAACATAGCTGTATCTATAGAGTCCTATTAGTAAATGAATCGTGATAGATTGGTGAGTATATAGCACACAACGCTTTATATGGTACGTTAGTAAAAATAAAATAAAAAATTGCTAGCTATAATCCAAAGGTGGAAAGTGTAAACAAATATGAGCATAAATTTAAAAAAATTGTTATTACATTAGGCTAACGTTTGAATTATATATAGCTGTGTTATACGCAACGTAACAAACGACTTGTCTGAATAGAAGATGTGTATACACTAATTTAATATGAGGGCATTGTTTTGCAAAGTTTTGCGCGGGGGAGGGGCAGGGGCAAGGAAAAATCTGTTGAATAGCTATAATAAAATTTTAAAAAATTTCAATTTTCGAATTTTAATGGACACTTATTAAAATGGTTTTGATTTCCAAACAATCATTTTCAAAATATATGAAGTCTGATTTGAAGGAAAAAAAAATTGCTAAAAATGCAACAAACTTTGTGAACTTATTCTTTAAAATGAATAATAAGTAGATAACTCATATATGCACTGTGCATAGAATGGATTTGATTTTGAGCTCTCAAGGACTCAGAAAATAACATATTTAAAATTAACTTCTCACAGAGACTCCCAAAGTATGTATCATAATTTCGTTTTGATATATCATCATTTCAGTGTTTTAGCCCGAAATAACTTGTTTTCGAATCCCTGCAAGATGAAAATCGATTATATATTTATTACATCTCCTGAATCCTAAAAATTCTAATCAACCTTACACTATCCTTTTGGTCCATAAACTAACCAATTTTTTTTTTTGACGCCTTGTACAGCGCTGGGCTAGAGGCGTGTTTAAGTAGAGTTACAGGAGTGAGTATAAGGCGGTTGAGTGGAGGAAATTCAGTAAGTTGAGTATACTAGTGGGATCATTTTGTAAAATGTATTGGATTTGGGGTTTGGGAAAGTACAAGTTTCTATGAATGTTATATTTTGAACATTCTTGGAGGATATGTGTTACTGTAATAGGAGCATTACAATTTTAAAAATACAAAAAATTATGTAACATTTAAAAAATCTAAAAAAGGGTTATTTATCGAGAAAATGAACAACTATTTTTTTTTTAGTCTTTAGACGACAACGTATAACTTTGTCATGCCAAAAAAATTCAATCTGCCTGAAAATTATTTTTTATTTTATTTTTTTATTTATTCAATATTGACTAAAGTGACGTTTTCAAACGCTAATGGTTTTTTACGCCACTATCAAGGTGGGATTTGAAATTTTGATTTTTGAAATTTCATCACAAAGTCCTTGAAATGAGTAGGTAGGTATAATTACATTAATGATAAACATACTGTACCCTATTTTGAAAACATTTATTTTTATAGCAATTTCAAATCACTACTTTGATTCTTAACGAGTCCATTCTCTCCATAAAAAATGTATATTCGTTTTTCATCGCTTTTATAAATGCTTCAAATCAGCAAGTGCCCAACATATGATATTCAATAGTTACATTTAAAAGAAGTTTGTGTGACGTATGATTTTCAATTATTGTGAAATCGTGCAATACTTATACCCTCTCTAACTGCTCCCCGATTACACTTACAGAAAAATGTGTGAGTACTATTATTATAGAATATTCAACGTAGATCATTTTTTAACAGCACTATTTTCCCTTTAAAATACACCATTCGTGAGAAAAATGAGAAAAACTAGTTCCGAGGCTTTTATACACAATAGGGAACGACAGTCAAACGGTGAAAACGGGTAATTTTATGATTTTATTTAGAACAACATCTTTCACCCCTCCCCTCCCCACCAAAAGAAACTTTGATAGGAATTACGTTCCGATGAATTTTTTGCTGGCCAGTACGATAATTCCTACATGGAAAAAATTATTAAAAAATCGAATTAAATCCCGAGTAAAATTTCACACCAATCTACACTCAGCATTCAGGTCTTTTTCGACGCTCATTCCTAATACAACACTGCGACCGATTTAAACGAACACGAAAACCTCGCGAGAGGATATTAAAATTTCCACACACAAACAAACTCCAACAATGAAAAAGAACCGCCGCACACAGGCGCCGTATTACCCATACAATACGTAATATACGAAACAACTGTTGGAATTGTCATTTCACATTCTTCGTAGGTGTTCCGTATTCCACATCTACCTCAATGCGACGAGTCGCACAAAAGCAAGGGAGAAACATTGAAAAAAAAAAAATTATTCGTACATAATATTCGTTTATATATTGTTTTACCGAAGACATTACTCGTTTAGTTTGGTAAATACTATCGCCGTCTGCATTCTGTATTTTACTGTATTGCACAGACTGGTATTCGTTGGTTTTATCGGGCTTTCTAACTTCACCTTTATTATACCAACTAGACCCGATAAAGCTTGAAAACGGTTCCGCTATCGACGTGGCTGACTTCACAAACAATATAACAACAAAACACAAAACAATAACAAAACATGACATTAACGCTATTAACATAGTTAACATTAAATAACAATTTCAATTTAAAAAATACATCACATCTAGAAGCGAACGATACAAAGACAAGCGTGAGCGTTAATTAAAAATTTACTCCAAGCTAGCCGCCTCTATCGAAGCGTCAGTGAAGAAAAGCCGCACGCTAATTATTCGAATGCATCTATACACTTCACCGCCACATTATTACCTTGTGATATGTAAACTACAAAACCACCTAAGAATTATGGTGACCGCGGTTGATCGAAATCGAAAGCTTGTTCGGGTAAATTAAACCACTCCTCGTGAATACGCGCGCTATATACACCTTATTATATACGTAAATCGATCAATCAATACGCTAATTGCAAACGAAGACAAAGGCATAATATGTCAAAAGGCGAATAAGTATCATTACCACAACGTACATTTTTTTCGTACTATACATAAATCGTTGATTATTATTTAATTATCGTGTCACGTATACCAAAACCAACTTTATACGTCATAAAGCTCACCTTATACGAGCTACGTAAATCGAATAATTTCTCATCCACGTCTCCGTATACGATACCGTTGATCGAGCATTTATTGAAAGTCATTATGTTCTGCCATTCATAAACAACAAGAAAAAAAAACAAAAGGAAATTACCATTGATTACAGAAATTCGTCGATTTCTCCGATTCGTCATTCTTACTTGCGTTAATGTTCCAGTTTTATCGGAAAAAATGTACTGTATTTGGCCCAACTCTTCGTTCAGCGTCGTAGTTCTCGCTTTAGCGTACATTTTTCTTTGCGTGCAGTACATCTCTTTATCCCAATTTATGAGGAAACTCTGCATAAATCTTATCACTTCTACGCTGTAAAATTGAAAATGAAAATAGCGTGTAAATATCATAACTATCCTACCATTTCGTACACAGGACCACCAAGAGCAGAGGCAAATGAGTCATTTGCAGTTTCTAAAGACGACTAAAAAGAGGCTAAAGATCTTAAATTCTAAAAAAAAAAATTGAAAAATGAAGTGATCTCCAAAAAAAAAATGGAAAATTTTGAAGAACTCAAAAATACAGAAAAAGTCAAAAAATGAAGGCGTGTCAAAACACATGCACACATACACAAAATGAAATGACGCTGAAAAATAAATATTGAGAAATAGTTTGAGAAATTATAAAATATACAACAACTTAAACAAGATTGTTCAAGAATAAAAAAAAAAAAAACAACGAAAGGAAGAAAGAAAGAAAAAAAGATAGAAAAAACTTGCAAGATAAAAAAATAAAAATAATGAAAAATATTCCAAAACTGTGCTAATTGGGAAATGTCCAACAATGAAAAAATGTTATAAAAAAAATAATAAAATAAAAAGTTTGAAAATGAGAAAATACTCAAAAAATGTTGAAAATGAAAAAATATTTTAAGGTTATCATGAAATTGAAGTAATGTCTAAAAAAGCATGAAAAACATAAAAAATTTTCAAAAACAACAAAACTAGAACAAATTAAAAATGCCCAAAGAGAGCTTTAAAAAAAAAGAAAAAAAAGGAATGAAGATGTGTACAAAAAAACCATAAATGTTGGAAAGTGAAGAAATTTCAAAAATTAAAAATTATAAAAATAAGAAAGTGATTGTAAAAAAATGTCGAAAAATAGGAAAATAATGCTGAACAAAAAAAAAAAAAAAACATTCAAAAATTCAAAAACTAATATTAAAAATGAAGAAATGTCAAAAAAAGTACGGAATATGTGGGGAACTGAAAAAATGTTTAAAGGGTAAAAAATGCCTAAAAATATGAAAATAAGGTTGATAAAATGAAAAATGTTCAAAAATGAGAAAATTATGTTTAAAAAAAAAAATCGCCCAAAAAATTATAAATACTGGGAAACAAAAAAAAAATGTTTGTAAGATAAAGGAAATATTGAAACGAACATAAAAAAATTCTAAGAAATAGAAACCAAAAAAGATGGAAACTAAGAAACGCGTAAGTTAAATAAAAATTATTTAAAAAGGACAAAAATAAAACAATTTAAAAAAAAGTTGGAATGGAAAAATGTTGAAAATTACGTAAAACAAAAGCTAAATAATAAGTAATGAAGAAATGGAAAAAATCTTCAACTTCATCCTCCCCCCTCCTCCCTTCCAAAAAAAAAAACAGAAAAATAATATAAAAGTTGAAAAAATAGCTATAAAAAATACAAAACCAAAAATCTTCAACCCCCTCCCCCCCCAAAAAAAAAGAAAAATAATATAAAAATTGAGAAGCTATAAAAAAATACCAACTACCCCTTGATACTGTGTTTTGAAGAGAAAATCGAAGTAATTTATTTTTTTATCGTTTAAAAACATAATATCTTTGGAAATAAAACGTGAACTTATGTTTAGATGAGTAACAAGACTCAGCTTGTTGTGAAAACCTCGCATGAGGCGATGCGATAACTGGACAGGAAAGATAGATCAGATTTTACCTGTGGATAATTTTGAACTATTAACAAAAAATCTTAAAATTTTTGTAAAGGTTACTCAAATTGATTTTTTTTTTCTTTTTTTTCAAATTCTTTCATTTTTTCACTTTTTATGGCAATTTTTTGACATTTTCAAAATTCTTTTGGGGCACGTGTCCCCCCAAAAAAAGCCCTGGCAAAAACAAATGTTTTAAAATTTTAAAATTCCTACGAAAAAGAAAAAATGTTGAAAAATGAAAAATATTTTAAACAAAAAAATCCAAAAGTGAAAAAAAAAATTATCAACACGTAAAAACAACAAAAGTACTAGAAATAAAAAACAACGATAAAAAATTCGGAAAATCTCGAAGAATAAAAAAAATTGACAAATTAAGAAAAATAATCATCAAAAAATGAGAAAAACTTCAATACAATAAAAAAATCACTTTATAGGTACAAAAGATCAGTTTTACGTAAAGTTATAGCTCTCGGCGGCCCTATTAGAGTATGAGCTTACCTAACATATAAGGAAATCGGCACCAATGTGTTTAAAACGATGGCGTACGAAAAAAACACCAATATCGAGATGATCAAAGATCCGAGGAATGCATCAGACGGAATGATAGGCTCCCATGGTAAATAAACTTGAAATTTTCGGCCAACTTGGTATTCCCAGAGTCCGCACGCGATCGATGTAAATAAACACATCGATAATAGGAATAAAACTATCTGAAAACATTACATCCAAAAATCACCTTACATAGCTTACATCATCAAATTTCTCGTACTCGTCCATCATAAATTCAGCCATTGCGACGCTTTTAATAATAAAACTGATGCATGTAACACCTCAGGGTATTCCTAAGCGTAACAGCCTTTAGCGTTTATGTCTATTTTACGCTAATTAAATTATAACGCACGATGCATACAACGATGACAGACTTTGATGGCCATTTTAAACCACATTACGCCCAAGTACCTACTTCTATTTTTTTTATTTATTTTTTCGCAGGAATCCTCCGCGTAAATTACAACTAAGGGACAGCTGAGCCAGTCATCGACATTAGTCGATTAAAAATTACGCCCATTTTGAAATCGATTTACGGCTGCGGGTTTATTCGTTCGAAACTAATTAAAATACGTTTCGGCTCTAATTCCCCGTTCGACTAATTTACCTTTACCATACCTAATACATATATTATAAATCGGCGTCAACGTTTCTTTCCTTTTGTGTGACATTTTTCCTTTTCTTTAAAACAAACAACTCGCATGTATTTCACCATCGCCGATATTTTCCACATTTCCAATTTCAATTTGCGTTGTAAATAAATACCTATATCGTTATCGATTTAGGAGAAAAAAAAACAACTACAGTTTTACAATATAAGATTACTTCACGTCAAACCGACAATAGTGACAAATATTTATGCTAGTCCACCTCCATCCGTAGGTAATTATTTCCTCGATTTTATTCCCTCACTGTTAGGCTGGTTTCAGCGTCTAGGCTGTATGCTCAAAGTAAAACACAAGCCCTTGTTTTCACGATATCCCCTCCGAAGACATATGGAATACTGTTATTAACTTATGAATATTTTATCGTTACTCTAAATAAGAAATTTTTCCAATTTTATCTACTTTAATTTTCCATTATATAGTTCCACGAAAAGTTTACTTATCCCCTCTTGCGTCAATCTTTAAATACAAACTTTGATGAAACGACCTTGAGAACTATACGACAACTTTTTAAGCTCGTCCACTGAAATTGCTAACGTGCGCGGTTTTCTTGAACTGGAAAAAGCGCCGAAATACGCTTCATTACGTAATCTCGCCAAATTACGTGAATTGCCTAATCGTAAAATTATGCCATTCTGATTTTTTGTTCTAATTTTTCCATAACCACTAATAAAAAATAAAGAAAGTTCTAATGAAAAAATTGAGTGAAAAAATTATTACATAAAATTTCTATAAAATGAATTTCTTTTCTCATGGAAACATACAATATAACATCTTGAAACACACAAAAAGTGCCGAAGTTCCGACGATAATGAAAAAATTATATGAGGAAAATTGTCGACTTTTATTACATTAATTTCGAATTATTTTTGGTAATTTTTAGTTTTTGAAATTTGTATACAACTAGTGCCTCCTTGCTTCTTCGGGGCTCGCAATGAAAATTAAATGAAAAAAAAAATTATTCTATCAGACAATTACTACTACATTCCAACCTGCACAACCAGGTTTATTTTATTTTTTGTTACCCCCACCAAGAGTTCTTTCTTTCAGGATGGGTTCGCCCCTTTAAACCTTTGTTTACCTGTCATTTTAAACAATTTTACCACTGTACCCTTACTCTTGCCTATGTGCAAAGCTTTTATTGAAATTTATCACCTTTTTTTCCTTTTGTATACCTGCTATCCTTTATACTTTTTATACCTGCTACTCAAAACAATTTTATGACTTTTATTAAAATTTACAACCTTTTTTCCCTTTGTGTACCTGCCATCCTTTACATACCTTTTATACCTGCTATTCAAAACGAGGATGCGCGCGCATCTCAAAACAGATTTCATTTTGATTTCAATATATAGAGAGATATGAATTTCATTTTTCAAAACAAATATCCCACAAGGCCCTTCATTTTTAAACTACTACAAATTTAAGTAGGCATGCCCTTTAATCGCAGAATATATATTATCTCTTGACCATTATTATTTTATTTTTCATCGATTATATACTTAATTTAATCAATTTTCTCTAGCATATAGATTTTTTTTTCAACGAATGATTGTTAATTTGGAAAATTACAAAAAGGGTCTCTCCTGATAAGATAGTGAAAACGGCCCTTGACCCAAATTCGCTCACAAGTGGTCCTAAATGTTGCCCTCGATGAAAAAACTCCCCAAAAAAATTTTTGACCCCCCACTCATTTTTTTTTGAACAACTTCCATCCCCCTTCGGGGAGTTGAAAATATTATCATGTTGTACCTTAGAGTACGAGCTAATTATGGAAAAAAAATTCAGCCATGTACCCCCCTCAAAAAAAAATTTTTACAATTTTTTGAAAATTTCAAAGCCTAAAAAATTCAAGAAAATATGAATCCAAAAATTTGAAAAAATTTTCACAAATTTACTTATATAATGCCTATCAATAGTGAAATTTTCAAAATTTTTCATCCATCCCATCCAAAGTTAAAAAATATTGAATTTTCGACATATGGGAGTCGATTTCTCAGGAAGGGTTGGGGGGGTCAAAAATTTTTTTGGGGAGTTTTTTCATCGAGGGCAACATTTAGGACCACTTGTGACCGAATTTGGGTCAAGGGCCGTTTTCACTATCTTATCAGGAGAGACCCTTTGACAGACTTGTAATGAGATAACATTTTCAAACGAAATTCCAATTTTATATTACTGAAATTTAACATCACATATACCATTATGGATTATGAATGACGTAGGTAATTGATATTATATGTCTAATTCAACTTCCTGAAAAATGATATTAATTTATTCGAACAGTTTTCACTTGAAGCTATATCAACTGAATCAGGTAACTCATGGTTTTGCAAATTTATCCATATTTATTGCTGTCAGCAAGTAGGTGTAATTAATTATAAATAATTTTTTTTTTTAAAGACGAACATTAAATGATAAAAAAATTAATGGGAAGATTTTTGAAGTTACCATAGAACTTTATACAGGCAGTCGTTCCACCAAAATGGCTCCATATAAAGGACAAACCATATCAAACACGTGACAAATGAGTAATGAGCTGATTTTCACATTATGTGCGAGATGGCGTAAATAAAGATTTATACAAAATTCAACCATCTCAGACGATGATTAAATCTCAAAAAGTGAATCTTTTTTTGAAAAATAAAAAAATAAAAAAAATAAATTTCGTGGATCTCTAAAAGAAAGTGATGTGGGACTTGAAAATAAACTGGCTTATCGAAATTTAGATACTCAGATAAAACCTATAGGAGTATTTCCAATGGCCCATTATTTCTCCATTATGATTCGAATGATATGTACGCTTGGTAATACAGTATGAAGTTCGAAACAAACTACTAAAAATTACATCGAGATTCACACCAACCCCCATGCTCAATATTAAAATCAGTTTAAACCGTATTCTACTAGACTACAATTACGCTTTCGATGTACTTATGAGGTTTATTCATATTTTATTGTGGCGCATATGGTGGTCAAGGGCCAAGGGAAATTAATAAATAACTTCTTTAAGAAATACATCGATGGTTACTGACATCCTTTACATTAGAATACAGTTTATAATAGCCTCTGTCTGTAGCACACTGAAATCTGTTATTTTATTCATTCACGTTCGTAATATGCATTCTGATGGCAAGCTAAAAATACGAATAAATACACAGAGTGAAGTTGGTATTGACAGACTGTACTCTGAATTTTTTTTTTTTCAATACATACCGTTTAACTAATTGTTGGTTACTGTTAGTAATACTAATAAAAAAAATTCCATGGCCTTAAAGTATAGCTTTTTGCTTTTTCCATGGTGAGGCACAACATTTTACGCACATAGAACTTTTTCCTTAATAATCCACGAGTTCGTTTATTTTTTATGAAATTCACCGATTCATGCTTGCCCCCTTTATCGAGTATCTATTTCATTCCATGTACATTAGAAATTATTATTACATCAGGCAAATTGATAGGTTTAATGTATACCATGAGTAAGTAAGGTGACATATCTGATTTTGTTACTCATAAAGACACATAACACGGGAAAATAGGTTGAGGCGCTAGGAGAAGGGGGATAAATAACATGAAAGTACATTGAAAAAAATTTCTACTTTGAGAATCACTCTTACAATTTAACTGCAAAGATCATATGCCAGTTCTAGAGAATGCAAGCTGAAACTACATGAATTAAATTATATCGAAACTTATGTTACGACCATACTCCTCTTACACACTTGAAAATTCAAATTTTTGGGCAATATAAGTTTTACGAACATGTGAACATGAATCAAAATTTATGATACTTATCGCAATATTCAAAATTAGGTGATGTGCAACTACAATTTCGACATTTTTAGGAAAGATGAAAAAATAATTTTCCACATTAAATCTCATTTTTTGAAGCCCTTGATAAAGGCCATAAGATTTTCGAAGAAATGAGCTAAATACTAAATGTAAGAATTTTTTCACGAATTCATACGCAATGTATAAATTTATTGTTTTTGCTGCCTTCTATACGAAAAAATATAAGAAATGAATTTCGAACCCTTACATCAGAGAGGAGGGGAGAGGAGGGCAGTGAAATGATATTTATCAACTTCAAGCCCGAAGTCCCATTAATTGCTAACATTTCAAGTGGTAAACCGATCTCTCAGTCCATTTCAGAGAGAAGCTCTATAGTTGGAAAATCATGAAAATGGAAACATTTATGAAAACACTTCGGAGAGCACTGCATCGGTTCCAAAATACACCATCGAAAATACCGTGATGACAAACAAATTCGAAAGAGATGTACTTTCGTGGTCTCGTAGGGAAATTTCGATATCTTCTAACCAAATCCATTTTTCAATGAACACAGATTCATTAAAAATCATAGAAATTTATTGGCAAAGACATTTTAGTCCACACCCCCCCTCTCCTAAGAGTTGGAAAGAAAAGAATGCGTTTATAGATGAACAATGGAGACTATTTTCATGCTGGTACAATCGCACGAAAATTGTGAAAATCGTTCCCTATTATTCAATTCTTAATTTTTTAGTTGAGTTGTTAACTCAAAAACGATAGCTATTACAGCCTAATACCTGATTTGATCTGCAAATGTTCAATTTTTTGGTACATACTTGGGGGCTCCACCCCCGGCCGCTTCGTAGCTCGCAATTCTTGGTCATGTATGAAGCTTTTATCAAAATTTATCACATTTTTTCCTTTGTATACCTGCTATTCAAAACAATTTTATGACTTTACCCTCGCACATGTACAAGGCTTTTATTAAAATTTACAACTTTTTTCCCTTCGTATACCTGCTCTTTCATACCAGCTATTCAAAACAAGGATGCGCGCGCATCTCAAAACCGGTTTCATTTTGATTTTAATATATAGAGAGATGTATAGAGAAACAAATTTTCCCTCCTCCTCACATAGCGCCGGCGAATATTCATGAAATTCCCTCAAAACTTGGTGAGAGATTCTTCTTAGAAATGCAACCACAATGCTTTAATGTTTTTTCGATACACCTCAAAATGGCGGATCACTCAAATTTTGAGGGGAGATGGAGAAGGGGAAATAGGCTCAAATTTTTGTTTTTTATCTCGTATGAAAGAGTGAGTCACGGATACTACATACTCAAATTTCAGTATCCTAAGTTCATTTTGAGGGGAGTTAGCCAAGAAAATCACTTTTTGAGGAAGTTTTGAGCAATGAAATTTTACTGTATCTTCCATATGTCTTCACCAAATTAACCTAAGAAGTTCAAACTTCGTATGTGGTGTTCGATGGTGGCCTAAATTTGAAGTCCTGAATTTGGGTCAAAATCGATACAAAATAAAGGATTATCAAAATTTGAGTAGAGTTTGAGGAGACTCAAATTAGTAAAAATGCAATTAATATGAATTCATACGGTTATTGAGAATAAGAAGCAAATAATATCCCCAATTCACCTACATAAATGATGTTAGGAGGGAAGAAGGAGGGGTTATCCATCTCAAAATGTGATGAAGTACACGAAACATCAGCAATTTTTTATTGCAGTGTCAGATAGAAAAATGAGCTCGAGTGTTCGGAGAAATTTTACGAAAAATATGAATAGTAGGTTTTTTGAATGGAATTTTATGAGCTTTTTTTTTTGCTAAGTATTCTTATGACAATCAAGGACTTCATTATAGAATTATAGACGAAAACACGATTTTTTTACCCAGGACCTTATACACTATTGAAAAAAAAGACATGTCTAGATGCTGTATACCAAGTTTCAGCTTGGTAGTAAATATTTTATTTTACAAATATTTGAGTGTTCTCTTCACAGCCGAAGGGACAATTCACCAACATGTACTGTGTAGTATACATAGTGAATGTAATAAACCTCTACAATTTATAGAAACAAAATGCCCATTCCCTATCCCCTTCATCCCTATCGTCAATACAACTCTATTCATATTAAATCCCACCCAATCTCCTCCAATGTGTGTATAATGTCCCCACCTTTACTACTTCAAAAGTTTCACTGCCTGCACTAATTACCACGTTCGCAATAACCACGAATTTGCTGATTTATGATGGTACGTACGCACATATTTAAAAAGGTCGGGGGAACCGAGCTCTGCATATGTACGAATTTATGCTTCAACTGGTTTCCCGAAATTACCCATTACTTCACCTTCCCCCATCACTCTTGCGAATAAACCTATCGAAAGTACGTAAATTTCCTTACCCCGATGATAATAAAATTCAACAATCTATCGACGGTAGTCCTTTTGAATTTCGTTTTGCCGGAGTTCTGCATCAATTTGGTATCCTGACCGGCGAATATGACGACGCCGTAGCACCACTGCGTGTTCCTCAGAATACACCCTCTCAACAGTATCCTATCATTATCCAAAATATACCTGTAAACCGACCCCAATAATTACTCCAATTCCCATACGGTGAACAATGGCCGACTCACGACGTACGAAAAATAATAAAAATTGCAACACCGCTAATGCAGTCCGAAGAATAAACTTAATTAAATTTAATTGACCGAACCACCAAGGACGTGAAAATTATGAATAAATTACAACCGGTAACGGGGCCTTTATACCTTACGTATTGTCAACGGTCCGTTATTATCGGCACTTGGGTGCACGTCAACGTGGGTCACGATAAACGCGTGTATCGCTTCGTTCCGGGTGCGAAAGCTCGTCTTTTTTTTCTCTCTCACTCGAAATTATAAACATTACAGTCGTCTAACCTCGTTTAAGTACTTTTTAATATTTACAATTCGTCCTACATTGGATACCGTCGCGGCGGCCGCCACAAAGTACTATTTCGTTTCGAGGTCGACCATTGATGGGTAAAAAATCAAAGCTCGTAAGGGGTTAGAAAAATATAACGTATTTTCAACTTACTGTTTGCCTCGCCAATACAAAATGCCCGAAAATTTATTTAATAAATTGTTCGGCGTTTCGCATATTATTTCGCCGTCGAACGACGTAACGTCGTGTTGCAGGGCCGCGATATCCGGTAAACACTGTTTACACTTCAGATTCGTTTCCCTGAAAATCGTAAAATAAACAATTCCGTTGGAGTGTTATTATTATTATTCTTCCAATATGAAATTCGCATACGCTAACGATCGACCTAAAGGTGATTTTCGGGTATTATTAAATTTTCATACAGCATATGCGAGTATCGCGTGCCTCCAAACTTTTGATTACAATGTATTAAATTGATTAACGCCTTAATCTATACGCATTCCTTACACTATCTTCAAAATAAGATTGTTTTCAAACGAAATCGCGAAAAACAAATAGATATTGATAGTCTAGATTCAGCGACTGTACTTTTTTAATTGAAAGGGAGAATAAAGGAACTCGAGAAGCGTATTCTCCAAGGATCCAAGCATGATAAAATGTTACCCTCAATATTTTGAGCTGTGAAAGGGTTAAAAGGGGGGCTTATAAATAATTCAACGTGAATAATGCCAACTCAAAGATGAAAAATATCCATGTTATTCCAAACTCGACCTCTAAATTTAATGTCAGACCCATTTGAAATTTCTACCTCACCATAATAACTTGTTACGAAAAAATGACATAAAGAATTATTGTTTCGAAATCAGTCAGAAGTTCTTTATGTGAAATAATATTCTAAAATTTCCTATCTAATACATTCAAGTGTGACCCTAAAGTAAAGCGCAGTGAAAGAATCTACACGGGGACGAATGAAAAAGATACTTTGCCAGTTTACATTTCAAAAAAAAAAAAACAATTCATTGGGTGAGCGATTACTTTTTAGCTGAATTTTCAACGTATAAAAACAACAGCTATTACAGCCTATCTGACTTGGGAAGGGCGGGGCGGGGAGCATGGGGGTATTCAAATCTCTACGTTTCAACATCCATTTGTAATCATCTGGTATGTCCAACTTTTTGATATACAAATTCCCCCTCACCCTGTAGCGTCGACGCGTATTCATGAAATTCGCTCAAAACTTGGTGAGAGACTCTCTTTAGAAATTCGACCACAGTGCTTTAATGCCTTTTCAATACACTTCAAAATGGCGGATCACTCAAATTTTGAGGGGGGCTGGAGAAAGGGCAAATAGCTCAAATTTTTCGTTATTGATCTCATATGAGAGAGTGAGTCACGGACACCTACATACTTGAATTTCAGCTTCCTAAGTTCATTTTGAAGGCAGTTAGACGAGAAACCCACATTTTGAGGAAGTTTTGAGCAATGAAATTTCTTAAATCTTTTGTATATCCTCACCAAATTAACCTAAGAAGTTCAAATTCGTATGTAGAGTTAGATGGTGACCACAATTTGAGCTATTAAATTTGGATCAAAATGGGTACAAAATAGAAGATTATCAAAATTTGAGTAGAGCTTGAGGAGACTCAAATTATTAAAAATGTAATTAATATGAACTCATATGATTACTGTGGATGAGAAATATACAATATCCTCAATTTACCTTCACAGATGATGTTGGAGGGAGAAGGAGGAATAACGTGGTGGGCGGAGGGGACACAAAATGCCGAAAAATTTTTATTGCGATGATCTACGATGAAATGAGCCCAAGTGACTAACCTATTCCAATTTTAGATTCCCAAGTGCATTTGAGGTGAGTTAGAGCAGAAAACAGTTTTTTAACGAAGTCTTGAGTCATGAATTTTTGAATCTTCCATATCTCCTCACCAAATTAACGTAAAAAGTTCAAACATTGTTTGCGGGGTTACATGGTGACCACAATATCATCTCTCCAATTTGGGTTAAAACGGATACAAAGTAGAGGATTATCAAAATTTGAGTAGAGCTTGAGGAGACTCAAATGTCACCTACTCCAGAAATATCCCAAATTCTTTTTCATTTCGTCTCTTCAATGTTCAAATACCCTGCCTGAACTCTTTCAGGATAACAAACGATTATTCTCAATCTCTTCGGATTCATCCTCAAAAGCGCCCTCTTTCTATCCCTCTTGAGGCACGCTTCAAAAGAGAAAAAATTTCGTATTTATCTTAATTCACTTAGACCGATTTTTAAACAAACTCTTCAACAACCCACTAATTTTTCCATCTATTTCATGTTTTGTCAACTTTTGCAGTATATTCAAATTCATTTTTTTCGAAAGAGAATGGGTGATTCACCACACCAATATCCCATCCATATGCCCCAGCTCAAAAGGCACCGAAACGCTCCCAAAAGTGAGTTTTCACATTTATTCCAGCCAACTTCGATTTAAGAATTCCCCCCTCCCCCGCGTATATTTTTTGTAGAGGATAATTTTTAGTTTTCCCCGGGGGGGGGGGGGAATTCAGAATATTATGTACTTATATATTTTTTATTTATTGCCAACTTCGATTTAAGAATTCCCCCCCCCTCCCCGCGTATATTTTTTGTAGAGGATAATTTTAGTTTTCCCCGGGGGGGAACTCAGAATATTATGTACTTATATATTTTTTATTTATTGCGTCACAACAGTTGTTAAATGACCTCAAATAGATACTATAAAAATTTCAGCCATCCAACTTAATTTTTAAATGCATGCCTCGATGAAATTGATTTTTTTTTTCAAATTTGCAATTTTCAAAAAAAAAAGAATTTTAGGCCAATTAAACATTTTTTCGAGTTCTAAAGCCATATTATATCGTCCAAACACTGAAAAAAATTTTAATCGCAAATCTTTGCGAAACTCAGCAGGTGTAAATCGCAGTTCTTGAATGTTTTTCAAAAAGCAACAATTTTCGATATTTTCGAAAATGAATAACGAATCGGTAATTTATTAGTCGTGTGCCCAATATGAACTTAATTTAAGCCATTTCGAACTCAAAAGTACAATATGTTCGATTTTCACCTCACAAAGTTTGCCAAAATATCACATTCTTGCTTCAAAATGATTTCGTATAGATGTTTTAGAACCAAAAAGCTCAGAATTGGGGAACCCCTGGGGAGCAAAAATCGATTATATTCGTCTTTTGAATCTGAAAACCTCTAAAATGAGCCTGTACTGCGCATACGAACAATTAATTACCTATTTGTCGTTCATTTTCAAAAATACCCAAAACTACGACTTTTTGAAAAAAATTTCAAAAGGGCTTAGAACTCCTGAATTTGGAAAAAATTAGCTGCTAAAATTTTTCTCATTTTTTGAATGAGAAAATATAACTCTGAAAAGCAAAAAAAAATGTTTAATTATCCGAACTTATTTTTTTTTTTAATTTCAAATATTTTAAAACTTCGACTTCATTTTGGAGGTTCAAAAATTGAGTCATATGACTCAAATTTCAACGAAGATCTTTTCAGCTCATTGCGCAATTACTGTGACCCCGATCTATTCAATTGTCGAAAACATCGAAATTCGTCTACCTCAAAGTAGATAATGTGTATAGAAGCAGGTTACATCGTTTGCTGGCCACTAAGAATTCGCAAAAATACGTGTTTCTTTGTGATGTAATTTCAAGGGTAACAAAGAACATTAAAATTAAAGAAGGCAATGTAACGTTTACATTGACAGTGATAATTGCAGAATTTGAACCTGCCATGTTCATTGTCATTCTTAAAATGATGTCACAAAGAAACACGTATTTTTGAGAATTTTAGTCCTCTAAAAATGGAAATCGAGATTCAGGCAATAATTTACCCATCGATGTTTCAATAATTTCAAACTTATCCATCCGAATTCGCCCATCTTGCTTCTAAATACCAATTTTGAATCATCATTGAAACATAACTTTAATTTACTCGCTCTGTATGGCAACGTTGTATAAACGTTGGTAATCCTAAAGCCAATAAAATAATTCCACAACGTTAATTAAACAATGGGGAATTTAAAAATACCAGGAAAACAGAACAATCGGGGTAATACGCACACCCTTTAAATTCGATTTTAGGCGAGCATCGCCCTAACGAGGAAAATAAATTAACCTTAATATCGTCATCTAGGCACCATAACAAAACACAATTTTATATTCGCAGGTAAAGAATAAAAAAAGCGTTCGATCGATGACAACGGAGCCTAAAAAGCTTAACTTTAGTACGGCCACCAGTACATCGATGTTCTTACGTTACCCGTCAAGTTCGGCAGTTTCGATAAAACACAGCCCGTTCGGTTCGCTGGTGGACAAAAGTAATACGTCGGCGGCGACGAACTGGCCATCTTCCATTAGTATAATATCGCCGACGTGTACCTCGGACCACATTACATCCACTACTTTCCCATTCCGCACCGATTTCGATTTCCTCCTGTTCACCTGATTGTCGCTAATATGTCTTTGCTGCGAAATAAAGCATTCGATTACAAAAACCAGCAGCGTATTTATGCGAAGCGAACACGGACCCTAAATACATAGCGTCGTCTAAAGGCGCCTCGTGTGAAGAAAATAAAGCGAATTGCTATTTAAAAAAAAATTTTAATACGCGCGTGTAAGTAATACTAATACTTAACGACTCTTCTAACCTCGTAAAGCGTCCCTTAAAACGTTATAGTCTTCAGAACGCGCCGCTTCGCCGTTAATTTTACGATTACGATATTCATTGTGCCCTCCTCGATCGATCCATTCGATGCATACTTTTCCTCAATCTGTATCCAATCACTTTTCACAACGTAAATTGTATGTTTAACGAGATGATCGTAATGAATTCCCCGTTGCGATAATTTTTTTAATGTCTCCAAACGCTTCAGGAACGTACAATACGAAGTATTCGAACATTTTAACACTTCCAAATAACCATAAAACGGAGCCTTTTAAAAGTAATTTTCTCATTTTCAACTAAGAAACAAAATCCTTTGGCAAGTAATACGCTTTTACTTTGTTGACATCGAAAAAAAAATAACCTTTTCATACAATGACTCAATGAAAGTATGCACTTAAGGTAATTGCGATCAATTTTAATTAATATTCATGATTCTTTACGCCATCATTTAGAATGTTTACGACTGAACCATTCGCGAACGAAATGAATAAAATAGATTTAAACTGACTGCTCATCTTTTTCCATTCGATCTTTGCGTAACGATTTATTCTCTGAATTTTTAAATGCTCATCTAATGATACAGAATCAATTCCTATCATTTATATTGATATAAGATTCATTATCAATTTTTTTTAGTCGTTCGTACAACTCCAAATACTGAATCGTTTGGGAACAAAATCATTATAGATATAAGCTTGATTACAAATTTTTATAAAATTATTCACGAACATTTAGGTACTTACTGAACTTCAAAAGCTCCTCACAGAATATCGAATCGTTCGCGAACGAAATTAGTATAAATACAAAATTGCTTCCATGCAGGCAAAATTTATCATTTTGTAGAACTTGTCGAATCGTTCGCGAACCAAATCAATAACATAATCGATTCATATTGAGGACTGATCTTTTTTCATTTGATTTTTTGTAATCGACTTATTATTTGAACTTTGAAAGTTTTCCTCATAATACTGAATCGTTCGCGAACGAAAACATTATCTCCGTATAAATGCAAGGCAGATCATCATTTTTTTTTCATCGTTCACCCAACACATTTTCTGAACATTAAAAGTTTGCTTCAGAATATCTAATCGTTCACTAAAAAAAAAAAAAAACACTCCATCTATATAAATACAGGTATAAGATCGATTACCGTTTGTTACTGAATGGTTCGTTGACAATTCGTTTTTTGAACTTTAAAAGCCCTTCTTAGAATATCGAATCGTTCGCGAACGAAATCAATGATATATGACTAATTCATACTGATGACTTCTTTTTTCATTGGATTGTTCGCATTCGATTCATTCTTCGAACATTGAAAGCTCACCTCAGAATATCGAATTATTCGCGAACGAAATAAACGATATATGACTGATTCATACTGATTTATTCTTTTTTCATTAGATTGTTCGAAATTGATTCATTCCTCGAACATTGAAAGCTCACTTCAGAATATCGAATCGTTCGCGAACGAAAACATATCACGTATAAATGCAAGACTGATCACCATTATTTTAATCGTTCTTGCACAACATATTAAAAGGGTCCGTTCTTTTTGAAATTTTTATGTATTTTCATTGTTGTTATTTTCAACGCGTTGATTTGAAAAAAAAATGCTTAAAAATTAAAAGGAAGAAAAAATACAAACATTTTGGTTTTTCTTTACCCCCTCCCCCAAATATGGTCAAAAACCATTGAAAATCTAGACAAATACTTGGGTAACTACAGTGCAAACGATGTGCTACTTATTTTTGAAAAAAAATTTCAACGATTTTTAATATTATGATGCCACTTTTGAATCAAATTTGAGGGGTAAGGGTGTCCAAAATTCAAAAATGGTAAGAACATGATAAAATTGATTCATACTCTAAAATATATTTATAAAAAAAAATGCTATTTTGAAATTCAGAACCCTATTCAAAAAATGTTGACCCTCCTTGCCCCCTTGTTGGGGTTGAGGGTTCGGATTTGGGGTACAGACCTTCTTCTCGTTAATTCAGACTGGAACCCAAAATTTCATCAAAATCGGACTCGTAATTGTGATGGTGAAAAGTCACGAAGGAAAAAATCAAACCATGTAGATTCACCATTTGTTTATTAAACCGTTTGTACCCAAATCATTTCTAAAACGCTATGAAAAAACAGGAAAATTTTCTATTTCACATAAATTGATAAAAAGACATTCTGAATGTTAATAAAACAAGAAGTTAATTTGTTTTCTGTTTTTAAAGGTCAGAATTTTATTTTCGAAACGACCAAAAAATTTCAATCGTCGAAAATTAGTTCTTTTTTTCAAAATCAAGAAAAATTTACTATTCTGGGTCTTCATTTTCTCATATCATTATAATTATTAGAGAGTATCACAAAATCAGTCATCTACTCTGTATTTGATGTTATATTTTTATTATCATATGAAATTAATTTTCACTTTTGGAATAAACTAGGTTTTTATCTAGGCAGTACATTTTAAAAGGGGGACAAATTTTAGACGTAATTCAATCTGTAGTAGGTAGCTAAGTACCAGGAAATTAGAGTTCAAAAGCTCAATTTTCTATGCGCTTTAATGAAAAATATATGAGAAACAAAGTTGTATAGAATAAAATTTCCGATAACTTTGTTTCTATACATTTCTTCTTCACAATCCTTTATTCCCGAGATATTTGCAAAAAACTAAAAAATCTTCGAAGTTTTAAAGTTCAACTTTCAGTGAAGGCATCAACTTCAAAACGATAGGACTCTCTTACGCTTCATGCTATCTACCTATTTTCCAAATTTAGAGGCAATCCATCATGTTTTTCTCGAGTTATCATCGGGCTGTGAAAATTGTATAAGAACCAAAGTTGTAGAGCTTGAAATTTGCAATCACTTAATAACTATTCATTTTTTTCTCCGACTCTTCGTTTTCGAGATATTTAAAAAAAAAAAACTTGAAAACCTTCAAAGTTGAAAAGCTCAATTTTCTGAAACCTTCATGAAAAATAGATAAAACCGAAGTTATAGAGAATAAAATTTCCTACAATTTTGTTCCGATAGATTTTTTCTTTACGACCCTTCATTCCCAAGTATTTGCAAAAAACTGAATAAGCGTACACAAGTTATCTATATTTCTAGAGAGGGTCAGCACTCAGATTCATCTCAAAGACTTTTCTCCAGAAACCCTTCCTTCCCTGCGAGAAAAATTTCTAGCTACGCCATTACACTTAGCCAACATAGTTTTGACAATATTCTACTAATCTCATCGTTATGTACGACAAAAAATTAATATTTTCAATTTTCAACGATTATCATCGGGCTGTGAAAATTGTATAAGAACCAAAGTTGTAGACTCGAAATTCGCAATCACTCGAATAACTATTCATTTTTTTTCTCCGACTCTTCGTTTTCGAGATATTTAAAAAAAAAAACTTGAAAACCTTCAAAGTTGAAAAGCTCAATTTTCTGTAAACCTTCATGAAAAATAGATAAAACCGAAGTTATAGAGAATAAAATTTCCTACAATTCTGTTCCGATAGATTTTTTCTTTACGACCCTTCATTCCCAAGTATTTGCAAAAAACTGAAAAAGCGTACAAAAGTTATCTATATTTCTAGAAAGGGGCAGCACTCAGATTCATCTCAAAGACTTTTCTCCAGAAACCCTTCCTTCCCTGCGAGAAAAATTTCTAGCTACGCCATTACACTTAGCCAACATAGTTTTGACAATATTCTACTAATCTCATCGTTATGTACGACAAAAAATTAATATTTTCAATTTTCAACGATTTTTTGATTTTAAGGTTTTCTAAAAAGTGTACAGAATAAACTCAGGGACCCAGCGAAGAGTAGGGCATGGCAAAACGCAGCTCCGAAACATCCCAGTTTCGCAAAACAAAGCGACTTCGTTTGAAAACGTGGAAAAAAGTTACAACTTCCAGGGTAAACAAACGTCTATTGCACACACATTAGAGTTGGATATTGGCCATTTAACTACAATTCGCATGAAATGCAAACATATGAAGACCCTCCCAATCTCTCCTCTCTACATCAATTAAGCTGTAATAGTAACAGTTGATGGTATTATTAAATCGATAAAAAATAACACAATTTTCAGGCGAAACAAGTAACCACAACAGATACGAAAATTGTTCCATAACTCGAGAAAAAAAAATTCCAGACTCAGATTCACGCAATCTCACATCTCGCACATAACCGATTCTTAAAATAAAATACGTTTCGCGTGGCATATAAATCACCGCTAACTCACCGTACTCTCATCTGGCGTACGGTCGCTTTCATATGCAACATAGTGCAACATGCATCGTTCTTTCCAATAATAAAAAATTCGCCATAAAATACCGAACGCGAAAAACATCATCCTTTCGCGCCAATTACCACGTTCCACGCACGGTTCACAGTCCATCACATATTAACGAGGTACGACCGAGTCACCGAGTCTTGTATTAATTAAAATTGTCGCGTTAATTCGATAGCCAGCACCAACGATATTGGGCGTACCATGCAGAGTGGACGCTCGCCCATCAATTAATAATCGATTAAATACGCGTTATCTTAAAATAGACTCGAGTGTAAATTAATTTCACGACCACCATCGTCGCGCCATTTCGCAAACCTCGAGTACCGACCCTGTATCGAATTACCATACAAACGCTGGGTCAGCCCGAATGAAATTTTACTTTCGTATTCCCAAGTTGTAAAAGGTTTAAAATCGAACCGAATAACTTTCGTTGCATATAAAACCAGCTACAAATCGCTTTAAAGTTTAAAGTTACCATCGACTGGAAAACGTTCGTCTTTCGTAAATAACCGAAGAACTAAAGTAAAAATTTCAACGTCAATACCATTATACTGGCTTTACAATATCATTAGCATAAGATCGTGTTACCAGTAAAATCTCTTCTATGAAGCAAAACGTAAATCTACAACGATACTTCGCAAACCCGAGTCTAAATATTTTATCAACCGCGCTTACCAGTATTACGCCTAAATACGCTGACAATAAATATTTACCAAGGTCCGTCTTCGCGTATACGCTACCACATTAGATTAAAAATCTGCTACGACGGAGCATACTCACGTAATCGTCGTAAGCATCTTTAATGGCAGTGAGCGACAATACCCCAATCAGCGGTATTGAAGTTGTAATCGGAGTCAAAGACGAAATAACCGATATCATTTGCAGTACCATTAAACATAAGAAGTAAAAATTAGCTAATCGTTGGAACTGTTCGAACAGATTAAGCGGCAGGAACGTCAACAACGTGTATTTCGAAGTCTTGATGTAGTTATTCTGAAACACACACGTAACGAATCATTTTATCTTTGATTTTAAACAAAAGTACAGATGTACGACTTCGTAAACGCTCATTCTTTCCTTTATACCCTATACCCTTATTTTTGATTTTACAAATTATTTTTTCCATGAAACATACCTACATTTAATTAATTTTCGAAGACCCTACTCCAAGACTTACTATATTCTATCACAATAAATTGATAGGATACTTGATTAATTGATTGAGTTCAAGCAGTGGATGATTCAAGGCTTATTTGAGACGACAAAAATGCACGAGCCCTTTTTGAAATGATCATTTATATGCCCTCCATTATAGGACTCTCCTTCACGAATGTAGCATCAAAATAAGTGGATACCATATTTTTTGGGAAAAACTGTACGCTACCAAGATTCACTATACGTTGCATCCATCAGTATGAGTGAAGTGGTGCATCGGTGGATGTGATGGTAATCGGCAACGGTAGTGGGAAGAAAAACGTCGGGAAGCGAATCGTAGCGAACGAGACGTGAACAGTAATTTGTATACGTCGTTCGAATCAATACAAAAAGAGATTATTTTTGTTTTTCACGTAATATTCCATTGGCCAGAAACGAGAAGAAAATACATAGATGAGTAAAAATTTTAGAGCTAAAAATATTTCTTTTTAGGTAGATCGTCTTCCCTACATTATATGTTTTTGTGTTAAATAATGCTTGTAAAAATGTTAACTTTTTATTTTTTAAATCTAATGTTCTTTCTCAATGACGAGTAGAGTGATGGCAGTTCAGGTAGGGTACCTTTCCTGTTTTTTTTTTGTTTTTTTGCGGGAATTTCTTCCACCGCACACGACACTACTTGATTGGGAACCCCTTGTAGCATTACTTCCAACCAAGTAGGGGCACCTTGGCGACTGGCCTACGTCTCCCCCGGGAGTTCCCCCTGATGTGCTGGCTTGCACACCAGGAGCTCTCCTCATCGGAAGTTCAGCTGTCGCTTCATCCTTTCCCTGGTATACCATACTTCCCTCTGGTGGGTTTCCGTACCAGTATTTGCTCCTCGGCCATGTCTGCGCAATGCGCTCTTCTCGAGTGTACGGTGTTCTCCGGCCCTCACCCCGCGCCGCGACTCCCCTCCTTTCGGAGGTTCCCCGCCGAATGCCGTTCTGCCTCTCATAGCCTACTAAGCCCGCAGGGGAGCCAGAGGTCGTACACTCTATGAACCCTACTTCTGTCTGCGTCATTCCACCCCACTACCTGAAACCATAAGATCCCTCACAACCTGATTTGGGAAGGAGGGGAGGGTATTCGAACCTTCGCGTTTCAGACCATATGTGATCATCTGGCAAATGTCCAACTTTTTAGCATATATATTATACCGTGTGTCCAATTGATCTTCGACCCCCTCAGCGGAAAATCTCTATCAAGTAGTTTTATAAAAGTATTTTGGATTAGATGCATGATAACATTGACTAAAACGTGGAGATCTTGAATTATTGTTACCACACAACGAATCTAAAATTTTACCATTTAAGATATTTGAGATTTTTGCGCTGAGGGGGTCGAAGATCAATGGGACACAGGGTATATTTGTTCAAAATTTGGACTTTTTTTGTTTGATTATTTAAATTTTATTTTATTTTATTTTTATTTATATTATTAATTTTATTAATAGTTATTTTTATATATGAAAGTTATATTAATATAATTTTTTTTTAATTTTTTTAAATGATTTTTTTTTAATAATTTATTTATAGTTTTTTTAATTTAGGAATTATTTTAATTTACTTTAATTTTAATAGTTAATTTAAATAGAAATCAATTTAAACGTTTAAATTCAAAATTCAAAATGGCTGATCACTCAAATTCTGAGGGAGGCTGGACAAGGAGCAAATAGCTAAAATTTTATTAATAGTTATTTTTATATATGAAAGTTATATTAATATAATTTTTTTTTCAATTTTTTTTTAAATATTTTTTTTTTTAATAATTTATTTATAATTTTTTAAATTTATGACATTTTCAAACATCAAATTAAAATCCATTCAAGGCACCAAGTAAATAATTGTAAATATTTTATTTCGATTAAGTACCAACATCAAACAAACGATTTCGGTACAGGATTGTACATATTTCGGCGATCACGAATCAAGAACGTGCTAATTAAACAGAAATTGCCCAAATGCACATGCAGTCGCATGATTAGTTCGTTAAATTAGTTAGACTGAATAAACATCGGTAAACATTCTCTAATTGGCCACTGATATAGGTGCTAA
Source organism: Phenacoccus solenopsis (assembly GCA_009761765.1). NCBI lineage: Eukaryota > Metazoa > Arthropoda > Insecta > Hemiptera > Pseudococcidae > Phenacoccus > Phenacoccus solenopsis. The sequence goes on from CM019752.1 coordinate 11,375,998, forward strand.
ATAGAAAGAACCTTTCTAATTATCGCACTTACCGCGTAATTAAATTGCGAATTGAAAACGAAATCATTAGCCTTAATTCGTCTTTCTGCGTCTGAAACATAAGAAATTCAAATGTATTATAACCTTAAATCGAGAAATGTTTTCCAATTTAAAAGAAATTGCTTACAGGTATTTAAAATTTTTACATTTATGGCGAAATATTTTGCGCCAATTCTGTTTACATACCAACATCAGATAAATGCAATAACCTACAGTCGATGGTCGATGTACCGGTGCACATAAAACCGCCAACAATGTCACAGATAACGGTGAGAAATATTGAAAACCCCGATAAGCTTTCCCGCCTCGTGTCATCCGCGAAAAAATATAGGTATTGGGTTAAAAAGCGTGAAAATGGCGAGAAAAGAAATTCAAATGCGACGTATCGTTTCATTACGTCGAGTGAATTTTCTCTCTCTTCATTCGTTCCTATTTTAACGCGTCGTCGAATTGGTATAGACAGGGAAATCTAATTTCTACGAATTTTCCTTTCAGCTATTCCAAAATCGAGACTAAGTTCGAATGCTTTCGCTGCACAAGGCAATACCGCGTTTTCTCTTTTTCAAAAGCCGATAAGAATATACCTCGCGAATTTATATATGCTCGATAATACTCGCGACAGCGTATTACAAATACCTATGAGGTTTCATTTTTTCATTACGTTCAATTCTCCATTCTCGTATTTGCCCGGCGATACATATTATCCGGATTTTTTCAACCGCTGGAATTCGCGAATATCATTTTAAAAGCGAAGAAATTCATTTTTTTCAAGACCTTTTGAGTGACGAAGAATACCAATTTCAGCGTAAAAATTTGGAATAATATAATAAAATAATTATGCATACACTTCATAGTAAATAGCTATTCTGCATTACTAGAGCTGAGTTTTTAATAATAACACGTTCAGACTTGGAAATAACGCTATAATCTCTCTACAGTGCTGAACCCCAACCAATCCACTCTAAAACCAACATTTATTTTGAATTTTTCAACAGTTTGGAATTCTACATACACGTCTTCGTATTATTTCAGGGCTGCTCAGGTTTTCACTTCGTCTCGCAGCATCCTCTTTTCCTCCAAGGAAGTGGCTGTCGGCTCACGATTCATATTAGTTTCAGTTTTCAATTTTTTCGGTTTGAGTTTTCAGTTCTCATTTTTTTTTTAGTTTCAGTTTTCATTTCTCATCGAAAATGACATTAAAGTTTCATTTTCAGTTTACAGTTTCTACCACTGTCTTTATCAACTTTTGGGATTCTTCATAAGGGTTTATCCACACCAATCGTTAACAACGCGACTCCCCGCCACTTCACTTCGTCGCTTAAAGCTATTTGCTGGCCTCTTTGTTCTCATCCAGGCCGTAGGATTTCAACTATGAAGGTATGAATGAGAACTTAGCTTTTAGCCAGTGTCAGTGATTATCGGTTTTGTGCTTCGCAGGGTTACCATTGGGGCTTTTATTTATTTTATAGCTATTTTATATTATGTTCATCTCTTTTCTGTCCTATTGGCTGAATTTTTACAATAATTTTCAAGTTTCTTACAAAAATCATATATTTTTATTTTTTTACGAACTCAAAACAATTTTCTGATAATTAAAAAAAATTTTCATTTTTTTTTTTGGCTGGTAATAGTTTTCACTTGCACGCATATAATTATTATCGTAACTTCCAATCGTTAGTTTTTTTGTTATTGCGTTTTTTTTCATGGTTGAGGCTTGTGAAATCATTTCTGAGAATCACCCGTTTTTGATGGTTTTCTATTCGAAAACAGATTTTTTATTTTGAAAATCTGACAACACTGGAAACAAAGTTACGCGAGTAGTAGGGGTACACCGAGCACGAAAAATTTAATATTGGTAGAATTATACATGAGCCTGTAGTCTTTAAATTTGAACGATCTGAGATCATTCAAGTTACAATCAGCGAAAAAATCTCAGTTTGTTAATAACACAATAAGAGTTTAACTATAATTTCTAAATTGGAAATTATTTTTAAAATTACTTTAATAAATTTCAAGGGTGATAAATTCATTTCAACTGCATTACAATTTCTTTGCACTTGAAATAAATAAAAAAAAAAAAAAAATAATAAATAAAAAATGTAAGCAGCCATGCCGCATTACAGGAGTAGAGTTTTTAACTGGAGCTTGTTCAGATTTACAAATAACACTGTTAACTTCTTCATGTCTACAGGCCACGCCCAATACCATTGTAAAGATCCGCCATTTTGAATCCATTGAAGAGGGGGGAGGGGAAGGGTAATATATATGTACAAAGAATAAAGTTGAATTATTAGCCATAGGACCACAAATGGTCCGAAACGCAAGGATACGAAGAACCATACCTCCTTCCCCGCTCCACGTCTCCTATTTTCAAATCAGCTAAGTCGTAATAACTATCGTTTTTATTGAAAACTCGGCTAAAAGCGTTTCGAAAATTGAAGAAATGTCAATGTGAAAAAATTAAAACAATGTGAAAACGTAGAAAATTCCACATTACGAGAGAAATGTCGATATAGTACACAGAAAAATTACAAAATTGCAATGAAACGCAAAAATGAAGAAATTACAATAAATGAGACAACAGCTGAAATTATTTAAAAAAAAAAAATATCAAAATACCCAAAATAGAATAAATGTTCAGAATACGACATTTAATGCATACTAGGCCTCTAGTTTATAGTTGAAGTGACATCGTTTCACTTTCAATGCATTTAGGAAATGAGGACGTGGAGAAATAACAGCAGAAAATTCGAATTCTCAATATCTATTGGATAAGCTGTCTATTTTGCTATTTTGACGAACAGTGGTAGCTAAGACTTTTTTCACTTTAAAGGAACATTTCTTCATAACTGTAATACCACTCTAGGCAATTCATCATTAAAGGTGGATAAAGAGTAAATATAAATTTCAATCCAGCACCGAAGTGCTTCCAGCTAAAAATTCCACGCATTCGATAGAAATAATGAAAAAAAATCATTCATTATTCATCCATTTTCAATGGACAAATTTCAAGTTCAAAATAGCCGCAGTCAATACGTACCTAAATGGTCACGTCCCTTAGGGTTGGAAGGGAACAGTGGCCATAATACGTAACGCATACATATAACGCTATAGAACAAAAAAAAAAGTATTCTAAATTCAAGCCCACAACACTTCGAAATTATCAGAATCAAAAATTTAAGATACCGGACGTGATTCATGTTCGATGTTCAAAAATAAATAAGATAATTTTTTATCGCTTCATAACGTAAAAATTTCCACTTCACAAGCACCAAATGCAATACAATAAGTATATAATCTACCAATAAAACCTTTCAATGCTCATCACTCGTCCAAATTCGAACAACAGATACGCTTTCCTAAAATCAATCATCGGTCGAACAATGATAAATCTCGAAGCTATTTCCATCTCTACCCGTATGCATCACAAAGTGGGGGAAACTTTATAGAAAAGTTTAAAATTTCTCATACCCCTACAAATGGTTTGAAACGTGAAGATATAATACCCCTACCCTCTCCTTCCTCCCCCACTCCTGCACCAATCAGGTAGACCTATACGAAACTACTTTTTCCAACGATTTTTTTAACGATGATAATGATTTGGTATAGGAGAAGAACTGGATTTTTAGTCTTGAATTCGTACATCTTGCAAAACAATTAATATTCATCTAATATTTAATCTCGAAATGCAAAAACGCCGGAAATAAAAATTTAGAAAATTTTTTCAGACTGCCAAAAATAATATAAAGTTTTAGAATTGCATCATTACAAAGTGGAGAAAAATTGTAAAAGTCGTTAGTAATTACCACGTATTTCGAGCTATCACGCTCATCTTCTTTCACCACCATCGCATGTTTAATTTTCATGCTGAAATACCCAACTTTCCATTCAGTTCAAGTTCACGAATTTCGCTTCAAAAAGACGATAAGAGAATTCCCACCTTTTCCAAACACGTCAATCGCACTTTCACTCTCATTCAACTAAACGACAAAGGATAGACTGAAATTAAATTCGCCGTAGATTTCCTCGATTCATCACATCGAAATTAATGCGAAATTTTTTCGCGCTCGTAAATCTTCGAAAATCTTCTTCAAAATAATATTTTCCGTGAGACAAAAAAAAAAAATTGCTGCGAATTCTTTATTTCTAAGAGACCCAAACGAACATATAATACATATACTAGATAATAACATTTGTTATCTTCATTTATTATGAAATACATAGTTATAAAGATCGCGAGAACGATTTGTTAAACTATCTCCATTCATCACGTGGAGTACGTATCGCAACGACCGATGAATCAATCATTTAGCAACATCGATAATATCCGTTAGCCTTAGGTAGTCTGCTTAATAGGTCGTCCTTCTTATCATCACATTATTTACACATTCATCAATCGATTATGTAACTCCTTTGTATTTTTATTACATTCGTCTACAGAAGCTCCGAAGAAATTAAAGGGATATGAGTAACGAGTATAGCGAGTGCAGGATGGTAATCCATAGAAAGTCCTTTTTTGGGAAAATTTAGGGTAAACTATCACAAATTCAAATTTTTAGCATTCATTTTCTCATCGTATATTCCACTTTTTACTTCATTTTAAATAAACAACAGAGCGCCTATTCGCATCTTTAGCTTACAAAAGTTATTACGAAAAATTTACGACCGAATTTCATATCTCTAGGGAAGGCAATTTTGAGAGACAAACATTGAAGAATTTTTTAAACTGAGTTTTCAACGTAAAACTAAGCTATTACAGCCTATATCTCATTTACCAAGGAGGAGGGCTTAATATAGTTAAATTTCAGCTATAAGCAGTTAATTGTCAATGTCCAAAAATTTTATATTTTTTCTCAAATTTTATTATTTTCTCAACTCCAACTAGAAAAAAAATCGTTCAAAATTTACAATATGGTTTTCTCAAAATTCAAAGGAGAGCTGAAGGGACAGAAAAAAACACGAATTTTTTCCCCTTCTATTTTTCCGCTGAAATGACCTTTTGCACCTATGAAAAAAATTTTTAATGATATTTTTGAACCCTTAATATTTTTTTTCTTTATTTAAGTTCAATAATATTTTCGAAAAGAATTACCATTAATAAAACAGCTTTCAAATTTCCCATATGAGCTACTTGAGTTTATAGGAAATCATAGACAAAAAGCAAAAAATTCTCTGCCCCAAGTTTGGAGCACGGCACGGTAGCACCCTTCCCCCTCCCATTCCGGATGCATAGATTAGGTATGTTTGACATTGGTATAAATGTTTCGCATAAATCGAATCCACTGAACATGAATGTGTCGCAGATTCGCTATTGAACCCCTACAAATACCTCATCTAGTGGGTGGGGGAGGGGAGGGGGTCAACTCGAAATTAGTTTTTCAGACAAGAATTTTCAAATAGTTTTACATTCGTTTACAACATACGCCTAAGAAACTAAACTTTTTCTGTAATAATTTGTGGTCAAAATATAGCTTACAAATCTGAGCAACCACAATATCGTGTCTCAAAAAAAACTTCAAATTTTAAAAATACTGGCTCACTGATTACTCGAGCGAATTACCTCGATATATCGCAATGTTAACTTCCCAGATGCATTTTAAAGTATGGAAGCGAGAGAGGAGGGGATAAAGCAATCATATTGTCATCTGATGCCAACCTGAACCTAGATAAACGAAAACTCAGCTCCAGCAATGTAGCATGCGCTTAATGTTGCTTCTCCTGATATTTTCCCTGAACTTAAACGCACTTACATGTCGCCAAAAATTTTAGTCAAAATTAAACTTCAAATTTTAAAAATACTGGCTCACTGATTTACTCGAGCGAATTACCTCGATATATCGCAATGTTAACTTCCCAGATGCATTTTAGAAGTATTGGAAGCGAGAGGGGAGGGATAAAGCAATCATATTGTCATCTGATGCCAACCTGAACCTAATAAACGAAAACTCAGCTCCAGCAATGTAGCATGCGCTAATGTTGTTCTCCTGATATTTTCCCTGAACTTAAACGCACTTACATGTCGCCAAAAATTTTATGACCTTTTGCACTTATGAAAAAATTTTTAATGATATTTTTGAACCCTTAATATTTTTTTTCTTTATTTAAGTTCAATAATATTTTCGAAAAGAATTACCATTAATAAAACAGCTTTCAAATTTCCCATATGAGCTACTTGAGTTTATAGGAAATCATAGACAAAAAGCAAAAAATTCTCTTACCCCAAGTTTGGAGCACGGCACGGTAGCACCCTTCCCCCTCCCATTCCGGATGCATAGATTAGGTATGTTGATGACATTGGTATTGTTTTCGCATAAATCGAATCCACTGAACATGAATGTGTCGCAGATTCGCTATTGAACCCCTACAAATACCTCATCTAGTGGGTGGAGGAGGGCAGGGGGTCAACTCGAAATTAGTTTTCCAGACAAGAATCTACAAATATCGTTTTACATTCGTTTACAACATACGCCTAAGAAACTAAACTTTTTCTGTAGAGTAATTTTGTGGTCAAAATATAGCTTTACAAATCTGAGCAACTCACAATATCGGATGTCTCAAAATTAAACTTCAAATTTTAAAAATACTGGCTCACTGATTACTCGAGCGAATTACCTCGATATATCGCAATGTTAACTTCCCATATGCATTTTAGAAGTATTGGAAGCGAGAGGGGAGGGGGATAAAGCAATCATATTGTCATCTGATGCCAACCTGAACCTAGATAAAACGAAAACTCAGCTCCAGCAATGTAGCATGGCTGCTTAATGTTGTTTCTCCTGATATTTTCCCTGAACTTAAACGCACTTACATGTCGCCAAAAATTTTTACATCTACTTTGGTACACGTGGCACTAATGCGAATATACGAGATCTCGTTTACATTTTCAAAAGCTCATGCAACGCTTATATACGTTTATCGCTGGTTTATTGCAATAAGCGAGCTATCTTTAGCCTTTCTTTTCATGTACTTCGGATGAAAATGGTATTAAAGTTTGATAACATTCAAGATGAATTCGATTGGCGTCGCTATACAATATAATCGAAACGGTGCGACTCTACTTACATAATAATGTCGAACAATAGCGCTATACGGTAATTTTAATAATATTCTCGACAAAATTCAATTCAAGGACAACGGCAAAAGGTGACCTTACCTTTAAATTTTCCATTAACAGCGGGCTTTGAATTTGATTTGGCCATAATTTTTTTTTACAGAAAACAACTTTGAAGTGAACAGCGTCCATTAGAGGGTTTCTTCGTTCCGTTAATCTGGCCACCTATGCAGAAAAACACATGCATGCTGTTAGGCGTTACATAATAATTAAAAGTCATCCATATTAACAGGTTATATTATAGCACACTCGATTACGAACGATCACCAAAAGCAGTTTTTGGCGTTCATCTGGGCAATTAAATTCCTACGTGAAAAACACGGTGCAATTTTACGATGAATTAATTTGCATATTTTATGCACTTAATTCCTTTTAGCTGAGTTTTTAACTAAAAAAGACAGCTATTACAGCCTACCTGATTTAGGAAGGGAAGGTCGGGGGAGGGTGCGGTCTTCAATTCTTTGCGTTTCAGACCATTTGTAATCATCTGGCAAATGTCCAACTTTTTGGTATACATATATATATAGATTTATCTATGGATAAAGTGGCATCATTTTTCGTCGTCTACAGGTAAAGTGGCATCTTTTTTACAAAGTGGCATCTTTTTTTTGATGCCACTTTACCATCACATTGCTCATCGATTCAGCTTCGTGTCATGACGTCACTGGTGTGGTTATTTGGGTGATGCCACTTTACCACTAATATTCTATTTTTCATACAAAAAAATTTTTTTCGGTCTACGGTCGTAGTAGCCTCATTTTTTTGATGTTTACAGGTAAAGTGGCATCATTTTAAAAATTTGTTTCCAAGAAAACCTATGAAATTATACATTCCGTTCGCCATTGGGTCGTTAATGTGACATTAGATGCACTTCTGAGGAATGTGCAAAGTGATGCCACTTTGACCATAGATCACATATATTATATATATATTTTTCCCCCACGCGTAGCGCCGGCGAGTATTCATAAAATTCGCTCAAAATTTGGTGAGAGACTCTTCTTGAAAATGCGCAAAAGTTTTTTGTTTTTTTCGATAAATTTCAAAATGGCGGATCACTCAAATTTTGAGGGGGGCTGGAGAAGGGGCAAATAGCTCAAATTTTTCGTTTTTGATTTCATATGAAAGAGTGAGTCACGGATACTAACATATCCAAATTTCAGCTTCTAAGTGCATATTGAGAGGAGTTAGATCAAAAAACGGCTTTTTGAGGAAGTTTTGAGTCATGAAATTTCTTGAATCTTCCATATCTCCACCAAATCAAGTTAAAGAGGTCAAATTTTGTGTGTGAGGTTAGTTGGTGACCAAATATGACCTCTTGAATTTGGATCAAAATGGATTCAAAATGGCGGATTATCAAAATTTTGAGTAGAGCTTGAGGAGCCTCAAGTTGGTAAAAATGTAATTAATATGAATTCATATGGTTATTGGGATAAGTTGTATACTATATCCCGAATTCACTTCCATACATGATGTTGGAGGGGGAAGGCGGGGTTATCAACCTAAAATAGTGGTGGGGGTACAGGAGGGGTCGAAAATTTTTTATTGCTGTGTCATATGATAAAATGAGCCCAAGTGACAAACGTATTTTGATTTTAGCTTCCTCAGTGATTTTGGAGGGGAGTTAGAGCAAAAAACGGCTTTTGGAGGGGAAATTGCTGCAGGAAATTTCATGAATCTTCCATATCTCATCACCAAATCGGCCTAGAATGGTCAAACTTTGTGTGTAGGATTAGTTTGTGACCAGAATATAACCCTTAAATTTGAGTCAAAATGGATCCAAAATGGCGGATTATCAAGATTTGAAGATAATTTGAGGACCCTCAAATAGTTATAATTTGAGAAATATGTGTTCACATGATTATTTCATGGCAAGAAATACTACATTTGTGCCAAATTCAACTTCTTAAGTGTTTTTGGAAAGGATAGGGTAGGGGTTTTCAGATTTGGTGTAGGGTGTGGCCTGTGGTCAAGAACGGTTAAGCAAGATTATTACTAAATCAAAACAAGCTCCAGTTAAAAACTCAGCTCCAGTAATGCGGCATGGCTGCTTACGTTTTTTTTTTAAATGTAAAACGCATTTTCTCCAATACTTACATTCGAACGTCGAAGATTCTCATTATAATACACTCTCAGGGAATCGTAAAAAAATTGCATACAAGCATAATTTCTTAGCTCACTAATTAAATAAATGAGGGAGGGGGGAGTTGAAGCAAAACTAATTACCGCCTTCACCTGCTAACAAAGTTCACGAGCTTCTCGGTAGATAAAATGAATTCCCCATTCCCTCGACCTTATCGTGCCGTCATTTTTGCGATGAAACAAAACAAATTTCAGATATTACCGTTGACGAAAAATATTCATAAAACACTCGCAGCCTTACTTTTGATTTATTATTCGAATACGACGCGACGTGTTTCATTTCGAATATATTCCCGTAAGTTCATTCGTATACGTAAATCTATAGGATATAACGATAAAGTAAAATGTCACCGAAAATATGTCAAGTGCGAACAAAACGCAAATACCTTGAGTTTATTCGAAAAGATTTCTTACTTTTCGTTGTCCACAATCGTATCACGTACGATTGCGAAGTATCGATATAGACCGAATTCGACTATTTTCCATAAATATTCACATAAATAAAGCTCAGTGTTATATTTCTTCGGCGACGACGAGAAGACAGGGAAGTTCTATTCCTTATAACTACAGTCGAGAAAGCTAAATTCAATTTTACGACACCAACACAAAAAGGTACTAATTCACCAACACCTGATACTTCTGCGCTCATAAAAAGAGTCTCTAATAAGTTCTCTCTGAGTCTGTGATCGTGAAAAGCTCGCTTTTCAAACCCACGCTCAAATCTACCCGAAAGCGTCCTTTTCGATCTGTTATAAAAAAACTATCTTACGTGACGAATATTTCATTCAGAGACCGTTTACAAAAACGTACAAAAATATACTAAAACTAGAAAATGATAGCTGCTTAAAGACCGAGGGTGACATGTCGGCAGGAGAAACAGCTTGCTGGAAGAGAAGAAAAAGTGGCGTTAATGTAGGTAGGAACCAAAGTGGTTTGACCTATAACAGGTTACACCATTTGAGATCACGTGAAAAATTTCAACTTTATTTTTTCAAGCGCAGTGTTTACTGATGACGTCAATATGAGCAACTGTGAGTTGATAATATCAACAGCCAATAAGGCATCAGTCTCAATGAGTATTGATAAAATTTCGATCTCTCCTCTTACACCGCAAAAGTGATAAGTCCACATGTACATTTAGCTGCTCATATTGAAGTCATTCAGAACCAAATATTTTTCATTTTCATTGGTTGTTGTTCTCCGACCATCTCAGATTCTTGTGGCTGGGAGAACCAATAGAAATTTATTAAAATTTCTTGGTGGCCAGCCGGAATGGTTTAACCTGTTATAGGTCAAACCACTTTGGGTAGGAACAAAAGTTAGAAGGACTATGGTTTCGACAATTGGGACCCGAACAACCGCTTCAGCGGTAGTGTTCTAGTGAGGCTCTATGGGGCATGTATGATTTAATCGGTAGTTTCCACCAATCAGAGCAAGGTTTATAAATCACTTTAAACACGTAGCCAGCAAATTTTTCTAAATACAAATTAAATAGGCAAAGAAAACGAACGTAATTTATGATGAAAATTTTCGTTGTTTACATTGTACATGCCCCATACAGCCTTATTTGAACAGTTACACTTTTCGCCACCAAATTTCATCCATTTTGCGTTCGGGTCTCAATGATATGGTTAGCAGAAAGACGAGTGAATGAAGGGAGAATCGCAGGTATGGAGAAATTTTACTACGATCGTTAAAGCAAAAAACAAGCCAAAGGAAATGGGAAAATAGTGAGAAAATGATCCCAAGTCACCATGCTACAGCCTTTTAAATAATTTTTAAAATCGTATTTTTCTGCTTTATTTGCTTCTTAGGTTTTTTTTTAATTACTAGCATTATACCGGACGTGTATAATTACCAAGACTTTTAGGCCTAGTTTGGAAGGGTTGCAAGGAGTGAGGAGTTTATATTAGGTTGCGTGGCTGAAGTTGATTGATATGGAGGAGGGTTTTTTACATTTCTATCTGCGCGTCTGGGAAAATGAGAATAAAGTAGTTACTTGTACTCATTTGATTACATGACACTAAAATAAAAATCTTATCTCCAATGATCGTATGAGTTGTTCTTAATTACATTCTCATAAATTTCAGGCTCCTCAAGCTCTACTCAAATTTTAATAATCCGCCATTTTGTACCCATTTTGACGAAAATGCAAGATGTCATATTCTGATCACCAACTAACTCAACATACAAAGTTTGACCTTTCTAAATTGATTTGGTGAGAAGGTACGGAAGAATCAAGAAATTTCATAACTCAAAACTTCCTCAAAAAGTGGTATTTTAATCTAACTCCCCTCAAAATGTATTTAGGAAGCTGAAATTTAGATATGTTAGGGTCCGTGCATCACTTTTTCATATGATATGAAAAACGAAAAATTTGAGCCATTTGTGCCTTCTCCAGCCCGCCTCAAAATTTGAGTGATCCGCCATTTTGAGGTGTATCGCAAAGACAAAAAATTACCTTAGTGGCATTTTCATGAAGATTCTTTCACCAAATTTTGAGCAAATTTCATGAATACTGACTATCGCTACGTGTGAGGGTACAAAAAACAAAAAAGTTAGATATTTATCAAATGATTACAAATGGTCTGAAACGTAAAAATTTGAAAACCATACCTATCCCCTCCCCTTCTCAAATCTGGTGGACTGTATTAGTTATCGTGTTCATTAAAAATCCAGCTAAAAATTTTCTTATTTGTTATAATAGTTAAATTGATGGGTTCATCTAAAATTAATGATGGGGGGGGGGAAGGAGGAATGAATGTTCAAAGGTTGAAGGGAGCGGGATCGCGATTTTCTTTCTTCAGGCGGCAAAACGCTTAATTACCCACTGCTGGCGTATAAATTTAGTGGCTCGTAAATACAAATGAATCCCCTTTCCCAAATCAGGTAGACTGTAATAGCTATCGTTTTTATCAAAAACTCAGCTAAAAAGTGTTAGCTAAAATTTTTTCAGTTTTTGGACGACATATTATGACCTCGAAATGTGAAAAAATTTTCAATTGCCGAAATTCCGTATTTTTGAAAATTTCAAAATTGAGGATCTAAAAATTTGAGTAGGGGATGAAATTTTTATGATCTTTTACGCTCATTTAGCAATCTTCCCGTTACTTTTTGAAAAAAATTAGAATTCGACCCACTACATGGACCAATCAATCATAAATAGTTTGAAATATAAAAATATAAAATCCCTCCTCCCCGACCCTTTTTTCTCAAATCAGATGTCTGTATGGCTAACTTTTTCAGTGAAAAAATACGCAAAGACATTTGCACGACTCGATTTAGAAAACAATACTTTTCCAACTTTTTTTTGTTAAAGTATGAGAGAAAAATGACAACAAAGCCACTTTCGCCATCGATTCCAGCAAACTTTCGAAATGGCCGGGTCTCGAGTTATAAATTTCCAGAAACGAAAATAACGCTTTGTACGCCGAGCTCGCAACAATATCCAACGATACGGTACCGCGTAGGCGAAAAGCAGCTGCACGGATGAGGAAACTCGTTGCTTATATAGAAATTTCCGCCGAAATCCACCTCGTTTCGACGATTAATAACGATCTAACAATTTGCCTCGACGGGTACACATTTATACATTCTGCTCGGCGAAACTTTAATACATATTTTCGACGTAATTGTTTCGCGATGTGGAGCGGCTAGGACGGCGTTTGCGACGCGTGAGTAATCGACACGTCATCACTGTTTATCTTCAACTCTTCATCCTATTCAATTAGTGTCTTCCCGGCGCGACGTGCACGCAATAAGCGTACACTCGAGCTATAAAAATCAATTCGCCTTCGTTTTTCTATATCGAACAAATACGACGGCACGAAAATCCGACACCCGATACACGCGTAAAAAAAAGGTGTATTTGCATCCACGTATTTTGTGAAATGTAAACACAACTTATCTCCTAAATACCCAATAAATCGTGCTCGCCAGTCGCGTTATCGAAAATTCCCAATTACACGCGTTCAATATTCAATAACGCGACTATCAGAAAAATACGTTTACGCGACACGAACCTGTACGAGTAGCTAAGCACGCCGCGCCGCCGAATTATCCGATCGCTTCGTTTCGCCTTCGCATCATTCGATAAACGCGTGAAACTTCGCCTACTAAGGACTTTTAAATTATTTACTATACAAAGGGAAAACTTTTTATCGTCCGGTCGTACCTAAAAATCTATAAGTATACGTCCAAACCAAAAGTTTCGATATGATACGACACTTGGATACGCTTAGGTAATACAGTATACGACTGCGCTTGTTTACGACTTTTTCGAAATTACTTTTTGCCTACGATCTTTTCAGTAACTTTTTAGTTGAGTTTTTAACTTCAAAACGAAAGCGATCACACTTTACCAGATTTGTGAAGGAAGGAAGGAAAGAAGAAAGGAAGGAAGGAAGAAAGGAAGAAAGGAAGGAAGGAAGGAAGGAAGGAAGGAAGGAAGGAAGGAAGGAAGGAAGAAAGGAATAAAGAAAGAAAGGAATGAATGAAGGAAGAAAGGAAGGAAGGAAGGAATGAAGAAAGGAAGGAATGAATGAAGAAAGGAAGGAAGAAAGGAAGGGAAGGAATGAAGGAAGGAAGGAAGGGAAGGAAGGGACAGGAGAAGGAGTGTCTTCACGGGAATACGCAAAAGTACTTTTTTGTTTTACTGATACACCTCAAAATGATTGATCACTCAAATTTCAAGGGGTCTAGTAAAGGGGGCAAAAATGGCTCAAATTTTCTGTTTTTGATTTTAGAAGAAAAAGTGAATCGCGAACACCAATATATCCAAATTTCAGCTTCTTAAGTGCATTTGGAGGGGTGTTAGAGCAAAAAATGTATTTGTGAATAAGTTCTGAGTCATGTAATTTAATGAATCTTCCATTCATATCTCTTCACGAAATCAACCGAGAAAGGTCAAACTTTGTGTGTGAGATTAATTTGAAATCAAAATACGACCCCTTGAATTTGGCTCGAAATGAATCCAAAAGGGCAGATTATCAAGATTAAAGGAGAGCTTGAGAAGCCTAAAAAAGTAAAAATGTAATTAACTAGTGCCTCCTCGCCCCTCCGGGGCTCGCAATAAAAATTATTAAATGAAGAAAAAAAAGTTATTTTATCAGATAGGTACGGCTACATTCCAAACTGTATAACCCAATTTATTCCTATTTGTTACCCCCACCAAGAGTTCTCCCTTTCAGGATGGGCTCGCCATTTTAAACCTTTGTATACCTGCCATTTTAAACAATTTTACAACTTTACCCTGACGCTTGCCTATGTACAAAGCTTTTATTGAAATTTATCACCTTTTTTTCCCTTTGCATACCTGCTATTCAAAATAAGGATGCGCGCGCATCTCAAAACGGATTTCATTTTGATTTTAATATATAGAAAGAAAAGGACTCAAATGATTATTGAGGATAAGACCTACACTAATACCTCAACTTTCCCATCACAAATGATGCTGGAGAGGAAAAAGAGGGGTATGGACCTCAAAATGTGGAGCGGGTACACGAGAAGGTCGAAACTTTGTTACTGTGGCGTCACATGATGAGTAAACACGAAGGGGAATTGGAGCGAAAAATGGCTTGGGAGGGGGAATCACGACAAGAAACTTCATTAATCTCGCATACCTCTTAATTAAACTAACCTAGAAAGGTTGATAAGATGATGACAAAAATATGACTTCTTGAATTTGGGTCAAAATGGATCCAAAATGGCGCATCGTCAAAATTTGAGAATATGGGTTCATATATGATTATTGCATGACAAGAAATATCTCATACCATTATAGGGTGGCCTGTAGATATGAAAAGGTTAGCAACATTATTTACAGACGTGAACAAGCCCCAGTTAAAAAGATAGCTCCAGTAATACGGTACGGCTGCTTACGTTTTTTTTTTTTTTTAAATTAGTGAAGAGAATTAACACTAATTTGAATCATTATGAATAAACATAATCATTTGTTATTTCTAATATACAAATGTTACATACACAGTTTATACAACTTTTTTCAATTTCAAACTATTAGGTACTTAATAACATTAATTTATCATTTAATATTAATCATTTATTATTTGTATTTCCCATAAAATATAATATGCATTATGTAATTTTCGTCGCAAATGGCTCCGGTTGCTAAGCGATAAAAAATGAATGAAAAAAAAATTTTAAGTTCACATTCGCTCAGGAAGGAAAGGAGCATACTAAGTACATAAGCCACAACATTTTCGGAAAGACTGGAATAAATATAAATATAAATATATTATATATAAAAAAAAAAAAAAACGTAACAGTCATGCTGCGTTACTGGAGCTGAGTTATTAACTGGGGTTGCTCAGGTTTGCAAATTACAATGCTAACCACAGTCCGAATGCAGTATTTCTTGCCATGTAATAATCGTACGAAGAAAATTTTTCAAATTCTAAGTACTTGAGATTACTCAAATTATCCTCAAATTTTTACAATCTGCCATTTTGGATCCATTTTGATCCAAATTCAAGAGGTCATATTCTGGTCACCAACTGATCCCACACACAAAGTTTGACCTTTCTAGACTGATTTGATAAAATATCCTATAACTCTTTTTTGCTCAAATTCCCCTTCAAATTCACTTGAAAACCTAAAATCAGAACAAGTTGGTCACTCGTGCTTATTTTATCATATGACATCTAAATGAAAAATTTTCAACCTTTTACGTACCCCCACCACATTTTGAAGTCAATAACCCATCCTTCTCCCCTCCAATATCATATGTGAAGTTTAATTAGGGATGCAGAATACTTTGATTTCCCAGTAATCATTGAGTCGGTAATGATCACATTTCTAATTATTTGAGGCTCCTCACGCTTTCCTCAAATTTTGACAATCTGCCATTTTGAATCCATTTGACTCAAATTCAAGAGGTCATATTCTGGTCACCAACTAACCTCACGCAAGAAGTTTGAAATTTCTAGATTGGTTTGGTGATGAGATATAGAAGACTGAAAAAATTTCATAACTCAAATCTTCCTCAAAAAGCTGTTTTTTTGCTCTAACTCCCCTTCAAATGCACTTGGGAAGCTGAAATTTGGATATGTTGGTGCCCATGATTCACTCTTTCATATGAGATCGAAAACAAAAATTTTGAGAAATCTGCCCTCCCTTTACCACCCTCAATATTTTCGTGATCCCTCATTTTGGGGTATATCGAAAAAAGAAAAGAATACCTCTTTCGCATCTTCAAGAAGAGTTTCTCATCAAATTTCAAACCAACTTCATGAATACCCACTGGTGCAAAAAGTTGAACATTTGCCCGATGAATTACATACCGGGTGACTACTTGGTTCAAGCACCCAAAACGCAAAAATCTTACCCTCATAGAAATAAATTATATATTTGAATAATATTAGCAAGAAGAAATAACATAAATAATATTCATTAATACTTAAAAGCGACCATCAATGAAAATAATGCAAAATTTTAATTTATACTTTCGGCGTTAAAAATAGATATTATTTATATGTTTTGAATTTATTCACCTTTTAGCCAATTTTTTCGCTTGACTGCTCGAATCAAGAAGTCACCCGATATGAGGCAAAGATCTGAAGACCCCACCCTACTCCGAACACCATTTTTAAATCAGGCATAGGCTGTAATAGCTATCATTTTAATTAAAAACTCAGCTAATTAAAAATACCAGGCATGATTCATGTTCGACGTTCAAAAATAAATAAGATAACAATTTCTTATCACCTCAACACGCAAAAGACACAATTTCAAGTCAATACAATAGGTAAGTATAACCTCCTAGCATGACGTAATCAATTTTCGCCGAAATTCGAGCAACATATTCTCTTTTCCAAAATCAATAATCGGTCAAACAATAAGCCTCGAATGGCCTCTTGCCCTCTAATCGTTATAACGTCGAGTAAATAAAAAAAAAGAAAGTTTTCCAACGTATTTAAATACTAAATCTTACCACAACAAAACTTCTCGCCAACAAATCATGGAAGTTCGTTCATTTTTCCTACCTCGTTCGAACTGCGCGCCGAGTCAAACGAAAGCGAAATTCCGTCAAAGTTGCCGGTTAATTTTCCATCGCAACTTTCGCTTTAGAAATAATGGGCAATTAATTTCATCGCTGCGAATTAAATCGGCCATTTCAACTCGGCTAAACTTTCGAGTCTCGACGCGAACTTCATCTCAACCCGTGAAGTTCCGGGAGCGGCGCGGCGGTACGTACGCGGTAACACGAGAAGGCTTAAATCATCGCCAAGCATCGCTCCGTCGTACTCGTTTACGCCGACGTGGTAACGGGTTAAAAGTGAGTTTGATATTAACTCGAGCCGTTATTTTTGTAAATGATTAAACGAAACGCGAGCTCGGTTTCGCAGATTTTCAAATGCTTTCCAAAAATATCGCATAATATGCTTCTGAACTTTTAATGATGCGCCAGCGTGAGGTTTCATCGAGACACGCTTAAGGGTTAGATTTCGTCACTTCGACGCCTCGACGTTAATTACTGCGTAAACAAGTCGATCGGCTGGCTCTCGAAAGTAAGTTTCCAACGGGGATCGATTCAAATGCATCGTAGCGTTTCGCTACCAGATAATTTCGCGTTAAGCTGTTTTTATTTGCCAACATCGACGAAATCACGCATGGGCTGGGTTATGCGTTCGCTTACCGCGTAATAGCAATATCAACATACTCGAATATTTATCGAATGAGGAATGATACGAACGTTAGGATGGTTACTCTATTTCGATGATTTTTCACACCATATGCCAATTGTTGTAGCGATTTTTCGTGGCAGCGAAAGTTTTTTTCACTCGAGTTTTTCGCAAGCAACGAAGCTATTACAGCCTACTTGTTTTGCGATCAAAGGACGGAATGAGGGGAGGAGATAATATTTTTACGTTTCCAGTCATTTATAGCTGACTGGCTCAAGTCCATTACAATATACGTATGTACATGTGTTGGCTTTCGGTACCTTGTGAGGTCAACGAAGTAAGTCAATTTTAATTAATTTTTCAAGTGCCTGGGAATTGAAAAACCTCAAAAAGCTTACAACAAATTTCATCCAGCAAACATATCAGGAACATGCGCCAAAAAGCGGGTAAATTGTTTTTTTCAACATCATCGTTTATTTCACAAGCAACTCAACTTACGGGTTCCAGGGTATTTAAACCCAAATTAGGACTACCTTAAAGAATATCTTGTGGTAACTTCGGCTTTAGCCTTGGTTTCGCCATTCTTGTTCAATGCTGAACTGCATAGCCAACTCGTTGCTTGGTAGTCTATCTAGGTAATTTGTTGTTAGTTTTTCCCAAGAATTTGTCAATACTTTCCAGCTGCAAATCTCTCTGTATGGTTCGGTTATGCACGAACCATGGTGTGTTCGTTGTAATATGGCAAAAGGGTGACTCCTGATAAGATAGTGAACACGGCCCTTGACCCAAATTCGGTCACAAGTGGTCCTAAATGTTGCATTTTGACCCCCCACCCCACCCTTTCATGAGAAATCGACTCCCAATGTCGAAAATTCAATATTTTTTAACTCTGGATGGGATGGATGAAAAATTTTGAAAATTTCACTATTGATAGGCATTATATAAGTACATTTGTGGAATTTTTTTCAAATTTTTCGATTCATATTTTCTTGAATTTTTTAGGCTTTGAAATTTTCAAAAAATTGTAAAAATTTTTTTTGAGGGGGATACATGGCTGAATTTTTTTTCATAATTAGCTCGTAATCTAAGGTACAACATGATAATATTTTCAACCCCCCGAAGGGGGGGTGGAAGTTAGTCAAAACAAATGAAATGTGTAACAAGAACGTCTCCTAAATTCACTTTTTTGCATTTTTAGCTGAGTTTTTAACTAAAAAACGACAGCTATTACAGCCTACCTGATTTGGGAAGGGAAGGTCGGCGGAGGGTGGGGTCTTCAAATCTTTGCGTTTCAGACCATTTGTAATCATCTGGCAAATGTCCAACTTTTTGGTATATATTTTTTTCCCCCACGCGTAGCGCCGGCGAGTATTCATAAAATTCGCTCAAAATTTGGTGAGGAACTCTTCTTGAAAATGCGCAGAAGTGCTTTTTTTGTTTTTTCGAAAAATTTCAAAATGGCGGATCACTCAAATTTTGAGGGGGCTGGAGAAGAGGCAAATAGCTCAAATTTTTCGTTTTTGATCTCATATGAAAGAGTGAGTCACGGACACCAACATATCTAAATTTCAGCTTCCTAAGTGCATTTTGAGGAGAGTTAAAGCAAAAACCTGTTTTTGAGGAAATTTCGTTTTTTGTGTCACTCGCCTTGCGCAGGCGGTGTGGATAAAATTCGCTCAAAATTCGGTGAGGAACTCTTCTTGAAAATACGCAAAAATAGTTTTTTTTGTTTTTTCGATAAATTTCAAAATGGCGGATCACTCAAATTTTGAGGGGGCTGGAGAAGGGCAAATAGCTCAAATTTTTCGTTTTTGATTTCATATGAAAGAGTGAGTCACGGATACTAACATATCCAAATTTCAGCTTCCTAAGTGCATATTGAGAGGAGTTAGATCAAAAAACGGCTTTTTGAGGAAGTTTTGAGTCATGAAATTTCTTGAATCTTCCATATCTCCCACCAAATCAAGTTAAAGAGGTCAAATTTTGTGTGTGAGGTTAGTTGGTGACCACAATATGACCTCTTGAATTTGGATCAAAATGGATCAAAATGGCGGATTATCAAAATTTTGAGTAGAGCTTGAGGAGCCTCAAGTTGGTAAAAATGTAATTAATATGAATTCATATGGTTATTGGGGATAAGTTGTATACTATATCCCGAATTCACTTCCATACATGATGTTGGAGGGGGAAGGCGGGGTTATCAACCTAAAATAGTGGTGGGGTACAGGAGGGGTCGAAAATTTTTTATTGCTGTGTCATATGATAAAATGAGCCCAAGTGACAAACGTATTTTGATTTTTGATTCCTCAGTAATTTTGGAGGGGAGTTGGAGCAAAAAACGGCTTTTGGAGGGGAAATTGCTGCAGGAAATTTCATGAATCTTCCATATCTCATCACCAAATCGGCCTAGAATGGTCAAACTTTGTGTGTAGGATTAGTTTGTGACCAGAACATGACCTCTTAAATTTGAGTCAAAATGGATTCAAAATGGCGGATTATCAAGATTTGAAGATAATTTGAGGACCCTCATATAGTTATAATTTGAGAAATATGTGTTCACATGATTATTTCATGGCAAAAAATACTACATTTGTGCCTCAGACTTGGTATTGGGTGTGACCTGTAGTCATGAACGGTTAAGCAAGGTTATTAGTAAATCAAAACAAACTCCAGTTAAAAACTCAACTCCAGTAATGCGGCATGGCTGCTTACTTTTTTTTTTTCTTCTGCGAACAACGCGTTTTAGAGAAAAAGTAGTAAAGCAATAAAATGTTTCTCATTAAATTCTCTATAAGGAAGGGTCTTATAATTTTTTTCGTATACTCATTAGGGGAGAAGATAGGGGGCTACAAAGTTACTCCTAACACTAATAATTATTATGTATTACACCATCGCAAAATCTGTAAGGACTAAACAAGGAAAAAAATGAAAATAAAAAAATAAAAAATAAATAGAAAATGAACATTGGGAATGAAGGCGAGTTACTTTTCGCCTATTGTGGCAAACTTCTGATTGAGGATTTCACAATGAGAATAAATAAAATTCGACATAATGATGATGAGGTTAAAGTAGTACCTAAAATAGTCCAGTCATATTACGATTACAATCGAGACTATTTGTGGGCCGAAGTTTTTCTGAGGAAACTTGTAGCCAATAGTGTCCGTAACAACACCCAACTTTCCACCTAAAAATCGCGCCATTGCTTTTCCCACAAAATCCACATTTGTGCCCCAAAACTACTTTTTCGCAAATAACACACGTTCTAATCTAGATACAGAGAAAAAATCCAGTTAAGAAATTATGCTGATCAGATTTCCAACAAAAAATATTATTACGCAATTTTCGCCTAAACTGATAGAATCGCGAGAAAACGCACTTGAAACGCTCCACACTGCACATAGGCTCATAGCGCGATGTTTGATATAAACCACAGTGTAATGTTTTATGTTCTCATCGTGGCAATGGTTACAAGGGGCGGGGGGGGGAGGGTAGAACAAATTTTGTTTATTATCGAAAATCTATCACATTCGATACTACTCATGAGTTGATAATTAATTACTATCATATCATAATTATTTTGAAACTATCAAGCGGTATACCAGATCAAAACGAACGAAATACGGGCTATCCTAGTACGTTATGGGGACATCAGCTACATAGTATTTTTTATTTATTTTTAGGAGCTCATGACCACGAGTAAATACAGCGATGCCATTCATAATAAGTATTTAGTACCCAGTAGCGTACCCAAAATGTTCGCAGGGGTCGGAGCATTCAAATAGAAAATTTTTTACATCATACTGTTTTTGATATATATTTTTTTTATTTACCGATTTACTTGTATATTTATAAATTTCTCATTCATTCATTTTTTTATATAAAATTGAAATTATTTTAATTTTTATACAAATCATAAAATTAATTGAGCAATCAAAATGTCAACGAATGTTGAATCATTCAATTTCTTCGAATCGAATGATAAGTACCTTGATATAAGAGATATCAGAGACACAAATATGACTATGTATCGTTACTCATCCTATCTGCCGACAATGATATCCATTCATAGTTGGTAATTATATTCTAAGCAGGTAAGAAAAAAACTCGGGCTTAAGGGTGGCCATGACCCCTTTGACCCCTTTGGGTACGCAACTGCTAGTATCTACTAAGATTTTCTTGAGGAAAGCATAAAAAATAGAATGACAAAAAATTTCTCAGCATTTTTTCTAAATTTCCTTATTTTTTTTTGCCACTAAGAAATGAAAAACAATCATTTTATTTTATTTTATTTTTTTGATAGATATAATATTACATACTTTCCAAGATCTTTATGATTTATTTATATATTAATCATTTCATTGAAATTTCAAATTTATTTATTTATTTATTATCCATTTACATGTAGTGTGCACTCCGAGGAGCATTTGCAATGTCATACCTATGTTACAAAAAAAAAAAAAAATTAAATTAAACAACTACTAATACATGGCCCATACATATAAAATATTTTAAATTACTATATTGTGAGATACTGTTGCACCGTGTAAAACGCACCAGCAATCAGCAATTCTCTGAGTTTTCTTTTAAAAATGTTATTAGAATGAATTTTTTTAATATTCTGTGGGAGGGAATTAAAAATTTTTGTGGACATAGTATCTATATTCGTGTGATGAAATTTTGTCCTATATTGGGTAAATTGTAGATCGTTGCTATGCCTAGTGTTATAACTATGTGTACCCGTCTGTGTTAATATTAATAAATGAAAAATTATTAAAATTTTAAGAGAGCCTGAGATGTCTTAAATAGTTCAAATTTGATAAGCATAAACTTCATATGAATACTGCGACAAACAAGTACAATATATAGCAAATTCACCCTCATAGCTAATCTTGTAGGTGACAAACTGCACATCGAATACGCGAATGCAAACAGATTAGCAGCATTACGCGCTGACGTAAACACACCCTTATTGAAAATTCAGCTCCATTAATGCAGCATAACTGCTTACAGTTTTTTTCCATTTCAACACGAACGAACGAACTTCCAAGTCTAAAATTAACACGCATTTCTTATCCCAAACACTCTTCAATTTCATATGCCCCGAGGCACCTCATTCGTAGTTCGCACGACTCACCGACTCATCGCCACAGCCATAAATCGAAATGAAAAAACTACCTACGAATTAGCCATTTCGAACGTTACGAAAATACTAGGAAAATAAAGGGAAACGTACACGCCCATTCGCTGAATAGCTCAAACGCGTTCTCCAGCGAGATATTATTTTCGCTTTAAAGTGTTTTTTGCCCTCTCTGCTCAGATATTCCTACAGGACTTACTTTGCGAACATTTTTTCGATTCCGCTTCAACCAAAGCAACAATTTCACAAATAAGCCATAACAAGGGAAAAACTTTTATCGTACTATTCGAAACTGAATCGCACCAATTTGCTTGTTTAAGCGGTTATCTTTTGGAAATAGGAAATGGCGAATACGCTGGCGGCAATTCACTTCATTTTATGAGTTCGTTACCGAATAAATATTCGAAGGAAATATTTGTTCTTCGCGGATTTCGTATTTACATTTTTTTTATTTCATTTTTTTTTTTTTTTTTTTTTTTGGTGAACGCACGCAATCGTTATGGTAATGAAAGACGTACTTGAGAAATGATTTCATCATTATTGTATTTTTTTTTCAAGTATTTAAGACGAATTGCGTGGGTTTTCAAATATATTTTATTCAAGTTTCGATGGCTTCCATTTTGGAATAAGTGCTAGCCTGGAATACGGAACTGAGGTGATTGCTTAAAATCATAAAATGTCGATAAGCGATGCGTAAAATTTTTCTATTTTCAATTTTTTTGTAATATTTTTTTTTTTTTTTTTTTTTTAATAAATATGATAGAATTTTTTTGGAATATTCGGAGAAAATTTCCACGGTTTTTCTAATTAAAAAATTTTTACATAATCGAAAATTTTTTTTTAAATTGAGATTAATTTTATTTTTTATTTATTCATTTTTTATATCATTTATGTATTTATTTATTTATTTATTATTTATTACTTATCCTCATGTTAATAATTTTCGAATTTTACTGATAAATCAATTTTGTCTTCAAATAAGATTACATACGTTCAACATACTTCCTCTCTTTTATTCATTCATCAGTTACATTTTTCACATGTCTATTTTTTAAAGATCAGTAAAAAATATTTGACAAAAAATTCGGTTTCCCCTCATTCCCTAATTTCTAAAATATACTTTTTGAATAATAAAATTATGATAACTTTTAATACGTATTTCATTAATTCTTTGATGACTTAAAAATAAAATAAATTATTTAAGCTCTGGTAATTTTTTCAAACTCTTCTTTCAAAACGTATTTCACGTGTATGTCCTGTACCTAAAGCAAGAACCAACATAAAAGAGCGAGTCGGATTTTAGAGAAAAGACTCCAACTTTTGGAGAAAAGAATAATGTTTTTAAAGTTTTGAAAATCATTAACAAAAATCTCATCATTAATCAAAATTTAATCCAATAATTGGCCTAAGAACGCATGAATATTCACTGCACTGAATATTCAAGCCGGTAATTTTCACTACGCCCTTCTTTAATTAAAGAACAGCTTACTTCCCAGTTGTAATAAATAAATGAATAAATTATCCAACAGAATGTAGCCGAATTTCCGAAAAATTTGAAAGCTATTACAACCTACCTAATTAAGTAGGAAAAGTTGGAGAAGAGAAGCCCACATAACAGACGTAGTCGTATCTTCATCTTTTGACCTAACTCTTCCCTCTCTCTTACTTTAGCGAGTACGGATGAAAATCGCTCAAATTTTGGTGAAAAGACCCGCTTTTGAATACAAAAAAGTATTTTTTTTTTAAACTGCCAATTCATTTGAAAGTGGTCTTTCACTCAAATCTTGAAAGAGGATGGAGGGGCGGCGAATATAGCGAAATTTTCATTCATAGTATCATATGAAAAAGAAAAAACAAGGACACCAACCAATCAAATTTCAGCTTCCAAAGCGCATTTGGAGGTAAGTAAGAGCAAAAAATAGATTCTTGAGGAAGTCTAGAGTCACGAAATTTCTTCATTCTCCTATTCCCCCTCACTAAATCGATCTGGGAAGGTTAAACTAATTTGGGCCAAAATGGATCCAAAATGGTGGATAGCCAAAATTTGAGGAAACCTTGAGGAACCTCAAGTAGCTCAGTTTCATTAACGTGAACTCTCATGATTACTATTAGTAAGAAGCACGCGGCATGCTAATTTCAGCTTCACACGTGACTTTGGAGGGGGAAAATGAGGGGTTATTGTCATCAAAATGAGAGGGGGTGAATGAAAAGCCGAAAATCTTTGATTATGGTATCAGACGATAAAGTGCGCTCAAAAGACCAATATATTTCATTTTTATCCTTCTAAGTTGATATGAAGAGGAGAGAGAGCGAAAAATAAGTTTTGGAGTAGGAATCGAGGTAAGGAATTATATTCATCTCGCATATGTTTTCATCAAATTGACCTAGAAAGGTCAAATTTTGAATAGGCGGTTAGTTGTAGATTAAAAATGACCTGCTGAATTTGGATTAAAATGCATTTAAAACCGATCCAAAATGGCGGATGGTCAAAACATCAGATAAGCTTGAGAAACCTTAAACAGGTAAAATTTGAAAAATTACGACTGTGGTTATAAAGGTATTATATTCAACTCATTTCTTGATTTTAGTGGTATATCTTGAGAGGCGTGAAAGCAATCCAAAGATTCGAACGAAGTGACCAAAGAGATAATTTACGAGGCTACTAGGATGGCTTCATCAACTCCCCAGTAGCCTTGTAAACCATTAATACCAGCAGCCTCTGTAAAATAAACCATTTACCCCAGCAGCCCCCTATGATTATGATTACTAAAACTAAAAACCATAACGTAATTCATGAACATATAATTGCCATTCGCAGAACTTGATAATCTGCCAAAAACAATGTATCCATTACAGGGGAAAAAAGAAACAAGAGGTAGTGAACGAAACGATTTTTTCGTTTCCTTCTATTCCGAAATCTAAGAAGAATTATGATATTATTCCATTATCATTTCTATTCGTTCCTCTTCATTCGTTTTCCAATCATTCCGTTTCGTTCTTCTAAATATTTTTACCGTTTTGTTCCTATTCGTTCCCATTTCTTGAAATTGTAATTAGTTTCGTTTCGTTCCGTTCCTCTTTCCTTGTAAGGTGGGGTTGGGGGAAGGGAATGAATTAATTCAATTTTGCTTTACTCTGAAATAAAGATGGTTGCAAATCTAAGGTGGTAAGTTACCTGGTAAGTTATCGGACAGGATGAATTCCTTAAATTCTCCAGGTAATTTAAAAACTGATTTTTGTGCCTATTTAGTGAAATTTTAGATCATAAAGCAATTTTTTTCAACAAAATCTAGTTATTTACATGAGATTTAGTAGTTTTTATACCTTTGAATTACTTTAATTACCATTAACTTACCGGTAACTTGCCCGTCAGTTACCCAAAAATAAATTACCGGTAATTGAACATCACTACTCTGAAAGACTACTTACCAAGTTACCAGAAAAATAAACAAACAATTAATTAATAATTATGATTGAATTTGGCACTAACATAGTATTTCTTGCCATGAAATAATCATGTGAACACATATTTCTCAAATTATAACTATTTGAGGGTCCTCAAATTATCTTCAAATCTTGATAATCCGCCATTTTGGATCCATTTTGACTCAAATTTAAGAGGTCATATTCTGGTCACTAACTAATCCTACACACGAAGTTGGCCATTCTAGGCCGATTTGGTGATGAGATATGGAAGATTCATGAAATTTCCTGCAGCAATTTCCCCTCCAAAAGGCGTTTTTTGCTCTAACTCCCCTCCAAAATCACTGAGGAAGCTAAAATCAAAATACGTTTGTCACTTGGCTCATTTTATCATATGACAAGCAATAAAATTTTCGACCCCTCCTGTACCCCCACCACTATTTTAGGATGATAACCCCGCCTTCTCCCCTCCAACATCATGTATGGAAGTGAATTCGGGATATAGTATACAACTTATCCCAATAACCATATGAATTCATATTAATTACATTTTTACCAACTTGAGGCTCCTCAAGCTCTACTCAAAATTTTGATAATCCGCCATTTTGGATCCATTTTGATCCAAATTCAAGAGGTCATATTCTGGTCACCAACTAACCTCACACACAAAATTTGACCTCTTTAACTTGATTTGGTGGGAGATATGGAAGATTCAAGAAATTTCATGACTCAAAACTTCCTCAAAAAGCCGTTTTTTGATCTAACTCCTCTCAATATGCACTTAGGAAGCTGAAATTTGGATATGTTAGTATCCGTGACTCACTCTTTCATATGAAATCAAAAACGAAAAATTTGAGCTATTTGCCCCTTCTCCAGCCCCCTCAAAATTTGAGTGATCCGCCATTTTGAAATTTATCGAAAAAACAAAAAAATATTTTTGCGTATTTTCAAGAAGAGTTCCTCACCGAATTTTGAGCGAATTTTATCCACACCCGCCTGCGCAAGGCGAGTGACACAAAAAACGAATTTCTCAAAAACAGGTTTTTGCTTCAACTCTCCTCAAAATGCACTTAGGAAGCTGAAATTTAAATATGTTGGTGTCCGTGACTCACTCTTTCATATGAGATCAAAAACGAAAAATTTGAGCTATTTGCCTCTTCTCCAGCCCCCTCAAAATTTGAGTGATCCGCCATTTTGAAATTTTTCGAAAAAACAAAAAAAAACACTTCTGCGCATTTTCAAGAAGAGTTCCTCACCAAATTTTGAGCGAATTTTATGAATACTCGCCGGCGCTACGCGTGGGGGAAAAAAATATATATACCAAAAAGTTGGACATTTGCCAGATGATTACAAATGGTCTGAAACGCAAAGATTTGAAACCCCACCCTCCCCCGACCTTCCCAAATCAGGTAGGCTGTAATAGCTATCGTTTTTATTAAAAACTCAGCTAAAAATAATAAATGAAAAAAAAGAATCAACAACTCCACAATAACCTTAGTCTAACAGTTCAATTAGCATCAGCATAAAGACAAAAAAAAATTTGAAAAGAATCGTTTCATTCCTATTGGTTTCTATCTGTGTTTTTTTCAGATTCCAATCGTACTATTCGTTTTCCATCGAACTCTTTCGCTATCATCTCGTTCCATTCCGTTCTCAGTGTTCTCGTTCATATAAATCATTTCATTCCTTTCCCAGAGGTATCATGATTCTCGATTAATCGCGGATCAGTAATCATTTACATCTCTGTCCTTTGCTCCTTTCCTTTCCATGTTTTAGGAAACGTTTTGTTCTTGCAGTTTTGTTTCATTCTCAACGTTCCCCTCCCAACTTCTTGAGAAAAATCACGAAGAAATTCGACCGCAATAATGTGGCATGGTTGCTTACTTTATTTCGTATCGTAACATTTCACATTAGTGTTTTTGTAAGCTTACCTTCTTTTTTGAACTGTCTCTTTCCCCACATAAAATTTTGTTTTTGGTGCAAACAGGAGCAATCTGGGATTTAAATATCTTTCTTCGAAACACTTTTTAATAAAATATGCATCAACGCATCATTCGAAATTTTCAAATTAATTTATAACAAAAACACTAATGAATTGACAAATTTGTTCCTCATTCCATCACTTTCCACCACAACATGTCTGGTAATTATAATTACACCGTTTAAATCTCTCTTTCCCCACATCGTTTACTTCATAAGAAACTCACTATACTCATTTCTTTCTTTTTGCACATACAAACACTCATTTAAGCCAATTTAATGCGATTCGTTTAAGGCTAACGATGAAAAGAAAAATTCATCAACGTTGTGCAACTTTCCACCGCAAATTTCTCAATAACACCTGAAAAGGTAACCTACTAAAAATAAATTGTTTCGTAAAATCGTATACCTGTAATACTTACCACTTTAGGTTCAGTAAACGGAAATAAAAATAAATGAAAATAATTCCGAGGCTCATTAGCTTTTCCCTAAACTGAGAATACATTACGGAAGTGTGTGGTAATTCTGACCCTCTAGAACGGCACTAAAGGTACACCGATAAGATCTACGAGTACGACGCGTCGATAAAGGTAAGAAAAACGCGGTGTTAACGACCCTTGAGACGGTTAGTTGGATATTTTAATTTACATCAACGCGGATTCGCAAAATCAGCGAATTTCACCGATATCGATTTGCGGCGGCGAAAAAAAATCATCTACGTTGAATGGCGAGCTTCATTCCTAATGTTCGGTGTACCTTTACGTCGAACATGGAATAAAATTCCCAACGCATACTAACACACTATTGTGGAAACTCGTTTGACAAAACTACCGAATAAGTCTAAGACATGCGAAGCATGTAACACAGTAAACTATTGGCTAACGTGGCTACTAAAACATTAATGAAACCAAAAGGGAAAGGAAACAAAATCCGAAAGAATGTAGGTTCAAGAAAGCACGAGCGAGGGTTTATCGTACAATCATTTTTCTTCGATACGAAGCTGAATTGTTGAATATTGAACGCAGTTTATCGGAATTCCAATTCCATAGCTGACAGTGTAAACAAAGAATTTAAAAAGAAAATTCGAGCGTAGGTACGAGTTTTTTTTTTCTCGAGTGTTTTCAATGCCATTAAATTTTATCAGTACGTGAAAAGTATACTCGGTGGACATTTTCACCTTTGTTTGCATTTCACGCATTAATTTTTTTTTCTTTTTCAAATTCGTAAAATTATCGAAAATGAATAAAAATTCATTCCAGCCGGTAGATAGGTAAACTGAAAGAGTACGTAACCGAGTCGATGGAAATTTATCATTTTTATTCCAGCGATTGAAAGCTGAGAAAAGCGAACGGAGGGAAAAGTACTGAATGAAATTGGCCCCACGCCAAATTCACGAAATGGTGGACTTGTGCTTCAATAAGTTCACATGAAAAAATTCCCTTGACCTTCTTTACTCGTTACGTTTTTATTATCTGAGTAATAATGAATAGCGATAGCCAGAATTCGTTCGTAATAAATACTTGCATTTCTCGCAAAATTTTCGCATATTTCGGTACGCTCGCTAATTTATTTCCTCAGGCCGAATTTATATTCTTTAAAATTCTAGGTATTTAAAAAGAATTTGGCGAGTAGGTCTATTTCGTCGTTATATGAATAAAATTTCAAAATAAAATTATGTTCATAGTGATAGGTAGGTGAAAAAATTCGATATGAGGTAGGCATACCGCATAAAAAATAATTAGCGTTTTCTCAAAGAATTTTGTACGTGAAAATTTAATAATCAAAACTTCATTATTTACCTCTGAATAGCCTCCATGTGATCAGTTTTTGTGAAAACACCGACACAACTTTTTTGATGTGCTGGAATACATTAGACGACAAATAATAGATTCGATTTTTCCACAGCTTGAAATACTTAGTAACTTATTACGATTGAAAAAATGGACGAACTCGCGCGAAATATTGATAAAAAAAAAACTAGAAAAAAAATTACGAACCGTCGGAAGAGGAATTTATTTTCACGTCTTATCGTGAAAATTCAAAACACTACAGTAATCAATCAAAGTAAAATGATAAACAAAGTTTGCACAGAAGTGGATCAAAAGCAACGCCTATTCGCCAAAGGTCAGCCCAAAATGTATGAATCGAGCTTCACGAAACGAGGAGTGTTGATTGGTGTTTCAGTTTGTGACATCACTAAGTCATCACCAATAGTCGTCTATATTCGTCAACACGGTTCTGCTTTCCGCTTCTTAGCTAATTTTGCGCTCTGAAAATTGAATTTAATATTTTTCAACCCATTTTTTTCATTTAAAGGAAAAATTGATGTTACTTTATTAAAAGCTTATGATGAAACGAAAAACAGTGTTGAAGGTAAGTAACGATGGGTCCAATTTATAAAAAGTAATTTTTGCAAAAGCAAAGGTAATAAGTAAAAACAAGAATTCAACTCTGAACTAGAACTCGAATTTTAACTCGTTCATTTATCATTTTGAAAAACTGAAATTTAAATGTACTCGTTATTTTAAAATTTTAATCAACTGTAACATGAATCCATGCGCTAAATAGAGATGGAATTTTAATAAACTTCAACAGAACATCAGAACTTCAACTTGGGACCTGTATGCAAAATATAAATCGTGATGGTCCTGAATCTCAAAATTTTGAAACTTTTATTAATGATTCATGAGCTAATGTATTTTTCTTGTTTTTTATATTGTATTACACAGAGCGTCCAGTGGATTCGGGTACATCCATTGCCAAAATTTCTTTTCCAATTACTCAAAAATTAAAATTAATTATTCCATGTGCAAAGAAATTGTAACTTAGTCGAAATGAATTAATTAATGGTCATTGAATAAAATGTATTAAAACTGAATGTGACTGAAGATGAGATTTATTGAAAAAATGGATTTATGTGCTGGCTGTACCGAATCCACTGGACACTCGGTATAGATTGTACTCCACTTTTTTCACTTGAAATATTTTCGAGTATGTACGTATTCCTATACCTATGGGTATTGCTTCACAGGTTCGAAAAAACTAAAAAAATATAACGTAATTTAATTATTTTGGAAATCGTGAATATTTAAGTTGAAAATAATATTCTCATTTCACCAAGCATCAATATTCTGTCGAGAAAAAAACCGTAGGATAAAAATAATAAAACATATTATAAAAAATATCTCTATATTTCACTGTTACACTAAAGAGATCAACAAATAACAAACAATATTACATGCACATCAACAGTCGTCGAATTTAAAATAAATAATTACTAAAAAATACAAAATAATACAATACAATAATGAATGATCAGTCGACAAATTAGAATAAACGCGATAATACGATTACCTAGGTTTCCAAAAACTCTCGAAAAAAATTTACTTCATTAAAGATGCTACTATGTTGATTTTTTCACAACGCTAATCGCGTAAAATATGAAAAAGTAAAAAAGTTTTGGCCCCTAGGCAAATTTTCAAACTTCACGAAAACAGCATAAAGCACCAAAATACCTTTTTTTTAAAAAAAAGGCCAAAAACAGTATTTTAAATTCGAACTAAATGAATTCCGATAAAAAATTAAAATGATGAATTGTAAAAATTACGCAAGATATTGAAAAAAATTTACGATAACGATGAAAGTTAATAATAATGATAAAAAAAATATTATATCGATAAAAAATTATGTTCGTAAATGCAAAAAAAAGAATAATCATCAATAAACGAAATAACCAATTAATCTAACGAGCAAATAGATCACGATGCGAACATCTATCAAAACGAGCACTAGTTTCTAACAAGTTGAAAAACTGGCAAATACAAATACTACATTAGTCGGGCATTATCACAATATCCAAGGTAATAAAAGTGCGATTAGTATAAAAAGAAAAAAATTTAAAAAGGAACCAAATAAGATATTAAACCAAGCTCGGACAATACATATGTATCAATGTTTCGATAACTAGTCAATTTTAAAAATCATGATAGCACATGTCATTAAAAAAAAAAAAAAAAAATTATAAAAAGTTATTAAACCGTAAAATGGATATGTCGAGTTATGTTAATTGAAAAAAAAACAATAAGAACAACAGTTGGCAAAACTCTTAACGATAATAATTAAAACAAATCGAGCCTCGAATTAAAACATAGGCTATCAGTCTATAATGGGATATTAAAATTAACGATATATAAGGCACTACTATTGGGTGGTCCGAACATAACGAATGATATTTTTACCAGCAGATAGTATTCGACGAATACAGCAAGAAATGTTTTCACATATAAGCCGAAAATTCAAATGAGAGGAAACTAGGTACGAGTGAAGTCTGAAGTATACTAGGTTATCTTGTATCGTATGTGGTGTAAAAAATATTGAGTATTTTTTGGTGTATGTTTTTTACTTATTGAATACAACTTGATAAGTAGAACCAAACAATATATAGTATAAAATTTCTACCTATCCACAAAATTAAAACTTTTAATACGTTGCATCTCCTTCAATTTCGCAACTAGACGATTTTTTTTTCATCTTTGTTTTACTCACTGAGTACTATGTTATGGATGAAAAAAATTTTCAACGAATGCATATTTTCTTTTACTAAGTGTACCTAAGCACAAAACTTTAAATCATTTTTTTCATCTGAAAATGAACATTAGATAAAATTTGAACACACAGTGTTCGACAAAATTTTACAATTTTAACGAAGGGCTTATTGAGGGCCTCTTGTACGACTCCATTAATTTTTACGCACATACAAAGACAAACAAACCTACATGTATAAAAGCATGAATGAGTCGAATGATGATCTTTAAATAAAATATAATTTCTTTGGGGATGGGATGAACACATTATTATTATTTTTTTTGAATTTCTTAATTAAAAAGTAGCACTGTTATGACACTTTTTCATTAGTTGGTAGGAACTATCATAGGACTTGCAATACTGTTAGACACTAGAGTGAACCGAATTCGTTTTTTTCAAAAACTAAAGAGGGGGTCATGATAGTGGCTAAATGATAACGAAGACGCATTGACAAAAATTCAAGCTCCTCTATTTTATTTCCACACCCTACCCCCCCCGAACCATAATAAAATCAAATTGTAAACCCTTTTTCATTCTTTGAAAGTATTTATTTCGATTATTTTCGAAAATGAATGATTAATAGATGATTTATACATTATCTAGAGTCAATTAAACATTTTTCAGCACTCAATAGTTATATTTTCATGTTCAAAGACTTGAGGTATTTTAATCATAAATTTTAAAAACTTTTGAGTGCATACCCTTTTTCATTTCTGTTGTAAAAAAGTATCAATTTCGGTATTTTCAAAAATTAACAATAAGTAGATATTTGTCAATGCCGACCAAAAGTCATATTTTAATATTCGAAGACTGAAAAAGTTCTGATCATTAATTTTTAAAAAATTCGGTTACTAAATTTGAAAAAAATCAATGAACCAACTTTCTTAGCCTTTGAATGTTAGAACAAGACTTTCAAGCGTTAAAAAAATGTTGATTGCCCAAAAATTTATTTCTGAAAAAATTCCAAAATTCACTTTGGGGGGGGGGGAGCGGAGAGCCCAAAAATTGAATTACTTTCTTGAAATTTTTAAAAAGTATTTTTCAAGTCATTCAGCCACCTCTATTTTTCAAGATAAAAAAAAAACGGAATTCGACCGTTCTATTTAAATATTATAGAATGAGAAGATTTTTTTTTTTCAAAATCGATCTGGTTTACCTCTTAAAAGTTACAAAATATTATTAAAAATATGGTTGAAAATTTTCAGTACTATGATATTTATGCCCTCCATAATGGCATCAAATTTTGAAAATTCTGAATCCCCAAAAAAATTAGTTTTTGGAAATTTGAAAATTTTTTGAGTCAAAGTGTCGTATTTCAGCTTCGTATTTTCAGAAAAATAAACATTTACTTTCTTTCCATATTCAGAGGCTCAACGACTATTTCCAATACATGTGGAAAACTCCTATTTCATTTATTTTTGTATCATACTCAGCACTACTCATAAGTTAATAATGAATTACATCGAAAATATGTTCGATTCAAACTTTTTAAAATTACTAAAAAAAGTTACAGCATACTTTCATTTTTCATTGCTTTCCAAAATAGCAGATATTCGGCCCAAAAATATTATCCATACGCATTTATCTACCGACATTAAATTTCGATGCGACAAGTACAGTGAAACAGAGCACATCGAAAAACTCCAAATCTATATTAACCATTGGAGGTCTTCAAGTTATATCTCGATGTTAATAATTTATACGAAGATGCAATTTCAAAAATTCATAACTCAGTTGAAAAAGTTTAGTCGAAGCTTTATATCAGACAGTTTGACTTCTTCCAAACAAAATTTAAAAATAAGCTCAAATTATCAGTGGAGCACAAACAATTCAAGTAAGTTTTAACATGTCTTCCTCATAATATTTCTCCTATTTCTGTATTGCTTACCCCACCTGTCTATGGGCAAAAACCATATATTTATAGTGCCATACTTATTTTTAAATAAAATACCCCACTCTGTTAAAAATAATAAAAAATAAAAATTACAGGCCCAAGGTTTTTTTTTAATGTACTCATTCCAACTTTGCCGGGTACGCCAAATATCTGCTATTTTGAGAGTCAATGAAAATTGAAAGTTTCCTGAAACTTTTTTTGTAATTCCAAAGAGATTATTTTCAACATGTTTTCGATATAATAGTAATTAATTATCAACTTCTAAATATATATATTTTTCTTCTCTTTCTTTTCCTGCAGAACTGCCGCATAAGCATTTACTCCTGACTTGTGAATATAATACAAAATTTCATGAAATCAGAATTTTTCACACATATTAGAAATACTTTTAGAGCCCCTGAATATTGAAAAAATACTCTGAATATCATAAGACGAAATATGGTCCATAAATACAAAAAATTTCAAATTTCGCAAAATTAATTTTTTTGAAAATATTATTATTCAAAAAATTTTCAAATTTTGACCCAATCATGGAGGGTAAAATATGTATTAACTAAGGGGCTGCATTTCTTTAGACATACTTCTATAATCATTTTGCATCTATAAAACGCTAATATGTACCATAACAAACCAACGATAAAAAATTCTACGTTACATGAAAAAATGTCGAGTAAAATCCACTTTACCAAATCGCTTCAACTGTTCCCTCTCATTTGACTTTTCGACTCGGTCAAATAAAAACTTTCATACGGTACACGGTGCATACCACAACTTCCCAAATTTCGCTCGCTATTTCCGGAACACCCTGTATTTCTATACAACATACACCTTAGTATAAATTCACGATTACATTACATATTCACAATTAGGACTTAGATAACGCAAAAAAACAACAACATTACTGTACACAATTTCAATTGGTAGGTGATGGCGGCGGAGGCTGAGGTAACGGTTTGAAATAAGTACTAGACGACGGCGACGGTGGATCGGAGGAATGAGATCGAGGCGTCGGTGGTGGCTGACACAAATCGTAATCTACTTTATACAAAGAATGAGTCACATCGTCCCCATAATCCACGTACCGTTTATCCCTATACCTATGGACCCGTTCGTGCCTATGCCTCGGGTACCTATCCGCACCTCTGCAATACTTCACCGATCCATTATCGCTACCTCTGTGAAACACGTATACATCCGAGTCCGTCTTATAATTGGTATCCGATTCGTCGCATACATCCGTACTGCAGGGAGTCGGTAACGGATGCGAGTACTGATTACAGCAGCATTCTTCGCGTAAAATAGTAGTGGCCGGACTAGGCGGCGGATTCAGAGGATAGTTGTTCATAGACGTCGAGCTCGAGGCGCCTGTGATATGGCTACGATCGTAGCTACACGTGCTACCGCCGCCTCCGTTCAAAATCGAATGATTAATCGTAGCGCAATGCGGAGCTAAGGGTCTCAACACAGCGGCGTCTTGCTCGCCGGTACCCCTTTTCAGTCGTTTTTTACATCTAAACACGAAGTACGCGAAGATCGCCAGGAACGCCACGATCAATATGGACGCCACCGATACGTACACGTTCGAATTATTATCCACGTAGTTGTCCGTTTTGATCGGATTTGTATTCATACAGTTCATCTCGTCCGAGCCATCGGTACAGTGCCACCGACCGTCGCACACCGCCTTCTGGGGTATACATTTGTCTTCGTTGGCGCATCGAAAATACGGCGCCTTCAAGATGAGGAATTCATCGGCGCAGCATCCCATCTCGTCCGAATGATCGGCGCAGTTCGGTATGCCGTCGCAGACGGCGTTCGTTTTAACGCATTGCCCGTTAAGGCAGCGGAACTCGTTCACGCAATTTGGACAATTCATTTCGTCCGATTCGTCCAGACAATCGGTCGCTCCGTCGCACCTCCATTGCACCGGGATACACTCGCCGTTCGGGTGGCCGCACATGAAGTGCTCCTTACCACATGGCGGCGGATTCGAGCAACTTTTCTCGTCTTCGTTTAATTTCATGCCGATCGGGCACGAGCAGTTGGCTCGGTCCGCATTCGTCGACGAACGAACGCACAAATATGAGCAATTAGCGTGATGATACGAGCTACTGCACGGATGCGTTAAAAGAGCGTTCTCGTCTAGCGACTTCACCGTTATCAAATCGGTCGCCTGCACGTTATGCACCACTGTACTCATCTCCTGCCCGTTCA
Organism: Phenacoccus solenopsis; assembly: GCA_009761765.1. Classification (NCBI taxonomy): domain Eukaryota; kingdom Metazoa; phylum Arthropoda; class Insecta; order Hemiptera; family Pseudococcidae; genus Phenacoccus; species Phenacoccus solenopsis. The sequence continues at coordinate 11,413,158 of CM019752.1, forward strand.
GCTTATCTATACGTTCGATACAAGCCGGTAATTCCTTATAATCGACCCAATAGTACAGGAACGAGTCGATGACAGCCAAGCTGGCGATTCGTTTGCTGTATATAGTCCTCAACGAGGTCTTCCGTTTACCTGACAAATCGCTCGAGAAGATCTCCTGGCCATAGGTGAAGAACAACTTATCCAACGTTCGATCGACGGCGATAGCCTCGACGTTCTGGCCGTCCGTTTCGATGTGTATACGACCTTGGCCATCTAGCTGCGACCTCATGATACGCGGCAGACTACCGACGTCCGTCCAGAATAACAACGCTTTCTCCGGATGCACGGCGATGTTACGCGGTTTCTCGCCGCTGGTCGCTTTGAACACGTGACCCAGACTCGAGTTATTCAGTCTGGTTACATTTATCGAATCGCTCACCGAGCAGCTCCAAAACAGCAGCTTGTTATACGGCTCCAACGCGATATCGTAGAAATGAATCGACTTACTGTTCTGACTAGCGCTCACGATGACCACGCCGTGCGAGCCGTTCTCCGACGACCTCTTGATCGCCTGAGCCTTACCGTCGATCCAGTACACGTGTTTGGTCAACGGATCGTATTCAATAGCCCGAACCGCTTTCATACCCGGTATCGGTAGCGGCACATCCGGACACTCGTCCGTCGTCGGCATCAACCTATACAGGCCATTCTTCAGCGAATACAATAAGAAATTCTCGGGCGCCTGGCAATTACCATTTCGCATCGTATAATGGGTGGGACAAGCGCACACGCGATCAGTAGACGGATCCGTACCTCCTGGTTTGACCAAACATAAATTCTTACAATCGCCTCCGCCGTTCGTGCACGCGTTCCAGCCACTTTGCTTGGACGAATGCACGATCCTCAAGTCGGAGATTTCGCTCGCCTGCGAATACATCGCTTTCATATCGCTACCGCTGAATTTATTCGCCCGCACGATGGACGTGTTCTTATAATTCACCCAATACAGGTAATCCTGATGTTGCGTTATCGACATCGGCTTGTACGCCTTACTGCTGAATATCTGACGTCGATTCTTACCCTTCGAGTCGCAGAACTCTATACTAGCCAGATCGTTCTTATATTGCGTCCAGTACAGGGATCGTTGAGCGTAATCTATGGTCAATCCGTTAATCCTACCGATATCAGAGATGAACAGTTGTTTCGAGCTACCGTCCATAGAGGCTTTAAAAATACCACCGATTTGGCCATCCCATTCGCTCCAAAACATATACCCGACTCTGGGATCCAGTACCAAATTCCTCGGCTCTTTTAAACTCTTCCAAAACAACACCTTCCTATAATATCCGTTTAGATTAGTAACCTCGATGCGTTTACTGCCCGTATCGGCCCAGTACAAATTCGACGACAACCAATCAATGGCCAACGATTCGGGCGAATTGATACCGAATTCGATAATCCTCTCGTTTCTCGAGCCGTTCAGAAACGCTCGACTAATACACTTGCCTTTGTTATCCGCCCAATAGAGTCTGGAGTCGTTGATATCGACGTCTATGGCGCTAATACTCTTGATATTGGTAACCGGTATGACATCGGTGCTGTTGCTTTGGATACTAACGCGTCTCAAATGAGCCACGTTATAAACGATTAAAAAAGCCTCCGGAATCACGCAGCTCTTGTTATCGGCTCCCAATTCGTATTCTATCTGACACGAGCACACCACTTTACGGCTCACTTTATAGAAACAAAATTGATCGCAACCGCCGTTATTGACGGCGCAAGCATTCGTACCCAATTTGGCATTACGATCGATCGCCTTCACGCCCATCACGTCGTGCAGCTGCTCCAGCAGCAGTTGCCGTTCTTGACCGTTTTTGTTGACCCGTTCCAACGTTCGACTCTGCCAGTCCGTCCAGTAGATGTAGTCGCCCAGTAGCGTGAAGCCGAACACGTGCTGGAGGTTTTCGCCGACGATTTCGCGACGCTCTTTGCCCTCGATGGTGGCCACCTCGATGGTGTCGAAGTGAGCGTCCGCCCAGTACAGTTTATTGTTATCCATGTCCAACGCCAGACCGTTAGGCCATTTGATGCGGTCTTTTATGATGACCACCCTGCGAACAAACACGTATTCCGTTTTTATCACGAAGGAAAAATAATTTTTCATAGTATTTTAAATATTATATCAATTCGAAATCGAATTATAAATACACGAATAAATAAAAAAAAAAAGTAAGCAGCCATGCCGCATTACTGGAGCTGAGTTTTTAACTGGGGCTTGTTTTGATTTAGTAATAACCTTGCTTAACCGTTCATCACTACAGGCCACACCCAATACCAAGTCTGAAAACCCCTACCCTATCCTTTCCAAAAACACCCAAGAAGTTGAATTTGGCACAAATGTAGTATTTCTTGCCATGAAATAATCATGCGAACACATATTTCTCAAATTATAACTATTTGAGGGGCCTAAAATTATCTTCAAGTTTTGTAAATCCGCCATTTTGGATCCATTTTGACTCAAATTTAGGTGGTTATATTCTGGTCACTAACTAATCCTATACACAAAGTTTGACCATTCTAGGCCGATTTGGTGATGAGATATGGAAGATTCATGAAATTTCCTGCAGCAATTTCCCCTCCAAAAGCCGTTTTTTGCTCTAACTCCCCTCCAAAATCACTGAGGAAGCTAAAATCAAAATACGTTTGTCACTTGGGCTCATTTTATCATATGACACAGCAATAAAAAATTTTCGACCCCTCCTGTACCCCCACCACTATTTTAGGTTGGTAACCCCGCCTTCCCCCTCCAACATCATGTATGGAAGTGAATTCGGGATATAGTATACAACTTATCCCCAATAACCATATGAATTCATATTAATTACATTTTTACCAACTTGAGGCTCCTCAAGCTCTACTCAAAATTTTGATAATCCGCCATTTTGAATCCATTTTGATCCAAATTCAAGAGGTCATATTGTGGTCACCAACTAACCTCACACACAAAATTTGACCTCTTTAACTTGATTTGGTGGGGAGATATGGAAGATTCAAGAAATTTCATGACTCAAAACTTCCTCAAAAAGCCGTTTTTTGATCTAACTCCTCTCAATATGCACTTAAGAAGCTGAAATTTGGATATGTTAGTATCCGTGACTCACTCTTTCATATGAAATCAAAAACGAAAAATTTGAGCTATTTGCCCCTTCTCCAGCCCCCCTCAAAATTTGAGTGATCCGCCATTTTGAAATTTATCGAAAAAACAAAAAAACTATTTTTGCGCATTTTCAAGAAGAGTCCCTCACCAAATTTTGAGCGAATTTTATGAATACTCGCCGGCGCTACGCGTGGGGGAAAAAAATATATATATATACCAAAAAGTTGGACATTTGCCAGATGATTACAAATGGTCTGAAACGCAAAGATTTGAAGACCCCACCCTCCCCCGACCTTCCCTTCCCAAATCAGGTAGGCTGTAATAGCTATCGTTTTGTTAAAAACTCAGCTAAAAATTAATATAAAAAAACTAACAACAAATAAAAAATAAAATTGAATAAATTAAAATTAATGAAAAAATATAAAGTAAAAATTATTATATAAATTATATCTAAATATTCTACTAAAAATAAAACTAAAAAATGAATAGTTGGAAAATCGGGTCGCCGATATTAAATTAAGCTCGAACTTTCGCCATTAGGACCAGAGATGTAGCGAAGGCTCTACCCCCGTAATTTTTCGGAGTTGGCGAATATTTTCGAAATACCACAAAACATTACGAAGTTGGAAAGAATTTACGAAATAGCGTAAAACATTACAATCCACGAATTAACCAAACATACCAACTTCCCAATGTATACAGAAGCTTAAAATAATTCTTTTTGCGCTTCGCGCGTCGTATTTTTACATATTTGTAAACATTTCAGCTTTTGATTGGTTACATTTATTTTTACCTCTCATAGGTTTATGTTCACCCAAAAGTTACCACTGAGCAAAATTAGAAACTAACGTGAAAAATGACATTTCCATTATTATCCTACATCTAAAGAAAAACTGCCAACTTGGAAATTTTCTTTGATGTGTTGATACGAATATCATAAGAAATACGTTTCATTCGAGACTAAACAAACCGTTCAAAATTTGTCAAGATACTTAATATTCTTTTAGCGGAGTTTTCAACTTAAAAACGATAGCTATTGCACCTACTGATTCCAGAAAAGAGGGGAGGAGAGGGGGAAGTCTTCGAACCTTTGCGTTTCAGAACATTTTCAATCATCTAGCAAGTGACCAACTGTTTAGTATAATATGTATATACCGTGCATCCCATTCATCTTCGTCCCCCTCAGCTCAAAAATCTCAAGTGGCTTAAATAGGAGTATTTTGGATTCGTTGTGTGGCAATACTGATTAAAGGTATCCCATTATAGTCAGTGTTACCATGCAGCGAATCCAAAAATTTTTTTATTAAAGTTACTTGGAGAGATCTCTGTGCTGAGGGCGTCGAAGATCAATGGGATACACGGTATAAGTACATGTTTTGCTACCCCGCGTAGCGCAAACGGCCATTCATGAAATTCGCTCAAAATTTAGTGAGAAGCTCTTTTTAAAAATGCGAAAAAGGTACTTTTTTGTTTTTTCGTAAACCTCGAAATGACAGATCATTCAGACTTTGAGGGGAGGTGGAGAAGGGGGCAAATGACTCAATTTTTCGTTTTCGATATCATATGAAAGACTGAGTCACGGATACTAACATATCCAAATTTCAACTTTCTAAGTACATTTTGAGGAGAGATAGAGCAAAAACTGCTTTTTGAGGAAATTTTGTTTTTTGTATCCCACGCGTAACGCTGGCGGGTGTTGTTTTTTCGATATATCTCAAAATGACGGATCACTCACATTTTGAGGGGGGTTGGAGAAGGAGTAAATGGTTAAAATTTTTCGTTTTCGATCTCATATAAAAGAATAAGTCACAGATATTAAAATAAATTTCAGCGGCCTAAGTGCATACTGAGAGGACTTGGGAGTAAGAAACGCCTTGTTGAGGAAGTTTTGAGTCATAAAATTTTTTGAATCTTTCATATCTCCCCCATACTCACTAATCAAGTTGAAGTGGTCAAACTTTGCGTGTTGGATTAGTTGGTGACCAGAATATGATCTCTAGAATTTGGATCAAAATGGATCTATGATGGTGGATTTCAAAATTGGAGTAGAGCCTGAGGAACCTCAAATTAGTAAAAATGTAAATAATATGAGCTCACATGATTAATAGGATGAGAATATACAATATCCCCAATTCACCTCCATATACATATGTATGATGTTGAAGGGAGAAGAAAGGATTATGGACCTGAAAATGAATGAGGGGGAGTACACGAAAGTTTGAAAATTTTTATTGCGGGGTCATATGATAAAATGAGCTTAAGTGACCAACTTATTGTGATTTTAGTTTTTCAAGTGAATTTGGAAAAGAGTTAGGACAAAAAAGGACTTGTGTAGGGAAAATTGTTGAAGGAAAGGGTCTCTTCTGATGAGATAGTGGAAAAAGCCCTTTACCTAAATTCGGTCACAAGTGGTCCTAAATGTTGCCCTCGATGAAAAAACTCCCAAGAAAAATTTTAGGTTATGACCAAATCAAAACATGCCCCTGTAATGCGGCATAATTAGCTCATACTCCAAGTTACAACATGATAATATTTTTAACCGCTCAAGGGGGGAGGGGGGCTGAAGTTGGTCAAAAAATGAAATGTGTATCAAAAGCACCCCCTAAAATCAGTTATTTGCATTTTTTTCGCGAACAACGCGTCTTAGAGAAAAAGTAGTACCGTAATAAAATGTTTCTCATTAAATTCTCTATAAGAAAGGATCTTATAATTTTTTTCGCACAGCCGAAAGAGAAGGAGTATGATGGAACATACTTGGGGTTTTTCTCGAAAATCGATCTGGTATAGTGGTTGATAGTTGTAAAATATTTTTGAAGTAATAGCAATTAATTAAAACTTATAAGTAGTATCAAATATGAGGCAAAAAAAAAATACAGGAAATAAGGGTTTTTCTCATACATATATTAGAAATAGTTTGAAAATCCCTGAACATTGAAAAAATAGGTAAATAATTATTTTTCCGAAGTTCTGAAAGCAAAATATCGACCTTGTATACTAAAAAATTGAAAATTTTTGAAAACTAATTTTTTTGAACATTTTTTAGAGTACTATAAAATTTTCAAAATTTGACCCAATTATGCATGGTATAAATAGGTATTAACTCGGAAGGCTGAAATTCTTTGGGTATACTTTGATTTGAGGTTATTTTGCAACTATCAACCGCTACATCAGATTTATTTTCGAGAAAAACCAAAATCTGTTCCACCCAAGTAGTCATTTGCACAATGGGAATATAAAATATTAGCGTAACGTGTGATATATCAAACGTCGCGCTATGGCCCCACCTTCTTTCCGAATGTTCATTTTCTATATACATATTTCCTTTCAATTTGGCCCCACTGATGTCGCGATAGCGTAATGTTCGAATTAGGCGCAAGTTTATAGCCCCTATCTCCTCCCCTAACAGACGTACGAAAAAAATATAAGATCCTTTTTTGTAGAGAATTTAATGAGAAACAATTTATTACAATACTATGTTTTCTCTAAAATGCGTTGTTCGCGAAAAAATGCAAAAAAATGATTTTAGGGGGTGCTTTTGATACACATTTCATTTTTGTTGACCAATTTCAACCCCCTTTGGGGAATTGAAAATACTATCGTATTGTAGCTTAGTGCATGAGCTGATGATAAAAAAAATTCAGCCATGTATACCAACCAAAATTTTTTTTTTAATTTTTAGAAATTTTCAAAGCCCATAAAATTCAAGAAAATATGAATCGAAAAATTTGAAAAAATGTCCACGAATGTACCTACATAGTGTCCACCACCTGTGAAAATTTCAAAATTTTTCATTTATCCGATTCAGAGTAAAAAAAAATAAATTTTCGACGTATGGGTGGGGGGTGGGGTGGGAGGACAATTTCCAAGAAATGGAAGGTAGGCTATTTCTAAGTAAAGGGTGTGGTGGGGGAGTCAAACAACCTTCTGGAGAGTTTTACAAAATGTCACCTCAGCTATTCCATTATGAAATACAAATAATCATTTTCATTGAATCATTGATTATTCACTACAATAGTTTGTAAAGGACACTCAACACGTGTAACTGCACCTATTCATTTTTACTTTCTATTCTCAGTCATGGTTTTAATTTCTACCTTCTTCAATTCATAGAAGTTTGGGTTTCTAATCATCGAAGTGCGATACGTAGACATCGAGATTATTCTTGCATAACTCTAAATACAAAAACACTAAATTACTAACCTATTAGTCCATCCAATTCAGTGCGTTCAATTTTCGGATAAGTTTCACTCCAATCAGACCAAAACATCCAGCCGTGTTGCGGGGCAACAGCAATGGCACGTGGACTATCGCAATCTTCGATGATAATGGTTTTGCGATAATTAGTATTCAATCTCATCGTTTCGATGCGATTCGCTACGAAATTACTCCAATACATATTCCTGGCTATCCAATCAATAGCGATACCGTCCAAATTGAAGACATCTTTGGTAACTACATTCTCCTGCATACTGCCGTCTAATTTAGCTCGACGAATATTCTTCAAATCTTCGTCCGTCCAATAAAAATAATTCTCGACCGGGTCGTAATCTATGGTCATGGCACGTTTGATACCTTTGAGGGGTATTTTGAAATTCGTATAGTCGGGCGTATCCAGCGATATTCTGCTGATTTCGACGCGCTGCACCAGCAGTAAGAAATGATCGATGCCATTGGCGCACGTAGTCTCGTTGACGAATTTAATACCGGTAGGGCAGGCGCAAGAATACCACGGTTGTTCGGACGACAGCAAACACAAATGGGAGCAACCGCCGTTGTTGTTATCGCACGGCGTTAATCTAGCCGGTTGTTGCGATTGGCCGAGTACTTCGATATCCATAGGCGAATCGTGAGGTAAATGGATTATCTCGTGAGGTATACCGCCTGAGCTGAAGTTATACGAGTACAAAGAAATCTCTTTCCAATCGGTCCAATACAGAACGTCTTGTATTCTAGTCAAAGCGAACGGATAGGTGAGGCCTCTGTTCAACAGCGTCGTCCTGTCTTTACCGCTGTAATCGGTCACTTCGATTTTCAGCAATTGGGCGTCGATCCAATACATCTTCTTCTCCACTATATCCAACGTAATGCTATTCGGCCAAAACACGTGCTCGGAGATGATGACTTTACGCGACGCTAAGTTACCGTTCATCGAGGCGCGTTCGATTTTCGGTATCTCGCCCCAGTCCGTCCAAAACATAAGGCCGGCGAATGGATCGACGGCGATGCCTCGAGGCTGGTCTAAATCTTGCCAAATTAATACTCTACGATATTTACTCTTCAGCGACACCACTTCGATTCGCTTAGTATAGCTGTCCGTCCAGTACAGTTTTTTGGTAACCCAATCGCAGGCCAAGCCTTCGGCCGAAGGAACGCCATTTTTCGCGTACGTCGTCTTATTCGACGTTTGCGAACCGTTGAACGACGTGCAGCTGATTTCTTCGGCTACCGTGTCAGACCAGCAGATCAGCGATTCGTCGAAACAGTAGTCCACTCCGTATACGGACTGCTGGTCCGCAATGACTACTTGGTATTTTTTCGGCTTGGCTGGATTCACGATACGAATGTCGTGCGACGTGGCGAATAGTAATGACTGATAGCACAGGCATTTCGATGCTTTCAACACAATGATCATCCATAGTAACAGGCGCATCATCCAACCTCGTGATAAACATTCTGCAAATTCGAAGAATTAATCGTTAGCAGAATTATTAATGCGATACTATAAAAGAAACTATCGTACACTAGAAGCACAGCCAGCCAGCATGGAATATTACAGAGAAGCCCTTCATGTCAACATGATATGGAGGGGTGCGGGGAGTTATGAATTCTTCAGCCCGCTTATGATAGTATAATTTTTCATAGATTCATTAGTTCATTATTCAACCAAAAATAATACATAATCAAAAATTCAATTAATAGGGATGTTTAAAATTGAAGGATCAAAAATTCAAAATATATTTAATATTATATTTAATTTACATTAAAATAATTATTTATAAATATTAATACAAAAATTGGTAAATTCCATAGATGAAGTATTAATCATGAGCTAGGTATTATTCGAACAATAAAAATAAAAGTATTTTAATTGAGGAGAGATGGAGAAAGAAAGGATACCTTCACTGGTCTAGGAGCTTACGTGAGCCTCATTAACATTTTGAGGGAGAGTAAATTTTATTTTTGGAAGTTCCATATGCTGCGCTCTCATTTTAGGGATGATAGTCGGAATGTGCCTTTTTTCCGTGCAATTATCTCGGCTACCATTGATCGTATTAAGGAAAAAGATTCTATACTAAAACATGATGTCTGCTACAATGAATAAATGGAAACACGTGCTTTTTTTGTGAATCGACAAAAAAAATCGTACACAAATTTGAAATAAGTGCAAAGTATGAGTAAAAGGATAGGTCGAATTTTGTTGTTGTTGTTTTTTCAAGTGAAGAGCTTGACAAGAATAGTTGCTAAACGCCCTCAAAATTACGTCATAAAAATTCCAACTTTCTAATTCAATTTCTAGTCCTTCCAAAATGAAGTCGTTCAACTTGAAAATTTTTGAAAAAAAAAAAAAAACGAATTTTAGACCAATCAGGCATTTTCTTATTTTCCAGTCATATTTCGCCGAATGAAGATTGAAACAAATTCTGGCTACCAATTTTTATTTACTTGAAAGGGGAAAATTGTTTTTAAATTTTCAGCTGAGTTTATAATAAACATCATAGCTATTATAGCCTACCTGATTTGGGAAGAGAAGTTCAGGGGAGGGTGAAGTCTCAAATCTTTACGTTTCGGACCATTTGTAATCATCTGGTAAATGTCTAAATTTTTAGTATACAATAACCATACATCCAAACCCTCACACATTAGAGCACCTCTGAGTTGAAAGCAGGGGAAATATCATTCTCACATGAACACGTCTTCAACACCTCAATTAGTGAAGGAGCGTTATGTGCTTAGTTACCTGACGAGAATTTATATTTCGTTATTTACAAAGCAAATAAAAAGCAATTTTCTTGACTTTCGGTTATTTGACGTATTTTGAGATGTGGTGTTGTTGCAGTAGGGGTGCGATGTGTAGGTGTAGTACGATAGCATATCGCGTATTCGTGCACTGATAAGACATTAGAATCGATGGAAGCTCTAATGTGTGAGGGTTTGGATGTATGCATACAATACGCTTTTTAGATATGGTTTCCTATTGATGGAAGTAGCAAGTATGCAAAATATGGAACTTGTATCATCAATAGCAGATTTTTCAAAAATATCTTTATTTGGCACCCTACTTTAGTTTTTGCCAAGTTTGATTGTGGCACACCCGATATAAATTTTTGATAAAAATATTTATATATTATTAAAAAGTCAAGAATATATCCAAAAAAACTCCATTTATGTAAATCTTGGGCCAATCAATCATCACCACCAGAAAAATTAAATAACGTAGTAAAAGGTCATTTTGGAGGTAAAATGGGGGGCGGGGGGGTTGAGATGCCTATTGTATGGGTGTACAACATAGCAGAAAATTGTTCAAATCGATCGAATTGTGTTTGCAAGAAAAATGTATATCAATTTTTCACTCAAAATACCCCCCTCCCCCTCAAAAAACGGGAGAAGTTGGTCCAAAATTATGGCCACGGATGTTTCTTGATAGTACTCAGGCACCACCCAAGTATTAGTCCGAAATTGCTCCAATGGAAATTTACTATGCTTGTCCACACACAGCCTTAAGTGGAAAAAAACTAAATTGAGCCCGTAATAAACATACGACCAATGAATCACACATTTGTCGTTAATTTTAGAAAATAAACAATATTCGTACTTTCTGGAAAATTTCAAAACTGTTTGGAGTTGTTAAATTTCAAAAAAGTCTTCACCATAAAATATGAGTTCAAAAGTAAGAATATTATAAATTTTCCGAAAATTATTATTACTTTAAATATTTCAAAAATTACATTTTTTTATCGATTTTTGAAGTTATTTAATAATTTTTACATTCAAAAATTTCATCGTAATTAGATGTAGATAGACATAATATTTAAATACAATATTAATTTTCAAAACATCTTCATACTATCAAAATTCTTCGATAAGTTTTCTTTTTTTCACAGTTCATGTTAAAATGCAGTATTGAAAAAATATTAATAGTTTTGATTTTTATTTTTTAATATCATCAACGCAGATTTTTCGATTCTCAAAACATATTAATTTTTCCAACACTAAATTTCAAGTGAGTGTTTTGAAAATTTGTTTGCACATTTTCAAAGTAATCAGAAATTTTCGTCGAATAATTTCAATTTATAATCGAAATAAACAGTCAATCCTGCTCTCTTTTCTCGTTAATTATTTTTAATATTGAAAAACTGGCAAAAAACTACATTATAAAATATTGGAAAAAATCTTACACATTATTCCATTAGTTAGCTGTTCAGATACTATAATAAGTAACCATCTATCACTAGAAGTTAAAACTCAAAAACTCCTTTACCCGATATACTTTATCTTATTCTTTGAACTGCAAACGCCATACAATGATTAATACTACAATATCCTTTTCAGCAATTATTCTGAAACACAATCAAAACTTTTATTACTATAAATTTACTCCTAAGCGATATTCTTTCAGAAAATCTCGACACTGAATGCCGTTTCGAACATATTCGTAATCTAAAACTGCGAATTTAGCGAGCCTATTATCGTGATAAAGAGGAAATAGTTGAAAGATAAGAATCCACCAATGCCTTTCTGATACAATGTAGAATACGAAAAACGATTAAAACAAACACGCCGGAAAATTTATTCGAAAGCAAATACAAAGAAGCATTACGAATCTTATTACATAAATAAGCCATTTAAAAGAAAATATGTTCAAACACACCGATTCGGGAAACGAAATCTGATGCTTTTCCAAAAATAAAGAGACAGTAACAACATCAACACCATCCAGCACTCGTCAACTTCTCCAAATAATGCCGCGTTCCATACAGAATCATTTTTCAAGAGAAAGTAGACGAGTGCAGAATGAAATGTTTTCGGATGGTGATTATCTTGATGCAATTCCATATTTTGGAAAAACATCAGATTTCGTTACTCAAATCGGTGTTTGTAAACCCTATTTCCATGAAGATGTTTCATTCATGTAAATTCACAACATTCAATCTAACTAGCAACTAAGTAAAGTTTGTTTCATACCTTTATCGCCATAGAGCTGAAACTTTTCACCGCGTCTTATATCCACTTTATTAAAAGATAATAATAATTGGTATTAAAAGTGCGAAACGAAAGATCAAATAAACCGTCTATATAATACGTATCGTGTTATGGAATTTTGTTACGATGTAGATAATAGAATGCATTCTGAGAATGGGAATGCGTTTCGTACCATTCGAACGAAAATGTCAGAACGTCACAAAATGTAATGTAGGTATCACAATGGCGAGCAAATCTGAGCCAAATTTATATCTTCTATGGTTACGTTACAGCGTCCTACTTTTATTATTTTTCGATAGAGCGCGTAAAAGTCAACTGAAGAATTCTGCGTTTTTTTTTTTTTTTGTTTCAAATGATAATGAAGAAGAACTAATTCATCATTGAAAAGATTTTCGATTTGCTACAACCAGAGCTGGTGAATGAAGCGATCGTTTTATTTCGTTTTTTTGTTCAAGAGAATGAATAATACATAATTATAATGATGAAATACCTACAATAATTATGACTTCATGAGTTTTTGTGGTTTTTTCCTAATACCCATAAGTATTTTGTAAATTTCATAAAAATTTACTTAAAATGAATTTTAAAATTGTTTTTCGGGCGTTTTAAATAACCATTACAAAAAAATAATTTCTATAAAAAAAAAATAATGACAATCCTAGTTAGAAAATAACACAAAAAAACGTGCAATTTCGGTAACACAAAATGATATATTTTTTAATTTATACAGATGCGCAAATAAAATATTCGTAATTTGACGATATTTTCAATAATACATCTGCAAATAAATATACATGAAAAAAAAACAAGCATTATACTAGATAAAGTTTAAAATACTAAAATAATGAAAAAATAATTTCACCTACTTAAAATACGAGAAAATAATACGAATAAAATTATTGTCATTTCATAACAAAGTCGCTTTGCCTTTTTAAATACCCGTTCCAAAAAGATCCAGAAATTCGCAGAATATTTTCCCAAACAAGATCCGCACTTCGCCAAGCGAAATACACCCGTAGATCGTACAGTAAATAATAATTGGATTAACTAAAATCATAGACAACAGTACAGAATCACGCGTACCAATATTCTGAGACAGAATTTTATCGTGATTACGAAAATTTCAAACGACTAGATTCCATGAGCAATAATATTGCGCTACGTAATTATAACTAGTGATTCGTGCGTAAAAAGGAAGACAAGTGCTTTAAATAATATTTTTCAAGGTGGGTATTCTTTAAACGCGAAATATTGCACTGTTTTATATATGTAGATAAATATACGTAATAACTTAAAATGAAACAGTACATCGTTTCCTATAACTAATACAGCAACGAAAACAAAATAGATATTTTATTAAATTTTTTTATTTTTTTTTTTAAATGCAATTCTCGAATACTTTTGAAAAAAGCTACTTAAATTTCTATTATACAGATCCAATTATTCCAACCTAATCAAATACACTGCTATTTTTAACGATGAAAAAATAATTTTCGCGATAAAATAACGAAATAACGAACGTAAAAAAAAATCAACTCGAAAAAAATTACGTTATACGCTTATCATAATTGATTAACAATAATTTGTAAATAAATAAATGACTGATTATTTCTTCCCCTTTCAACGATATCAATAAATAAAGAACAAACAAAAAAAAAGCGACCATAGTATTTCCAATGACACAAATTAAGTATAAAATAATTTAAGTAATCGTTAACAAATTTAATTTTTTCTTTCGTTAAAATACAGTTTGGCAAGATTCAATATAGTAACATAGCACATTGCCTCATTGTTATTCGCAAAATTTATTAATTTTCATTAAATCATCGTGGTAAAATCCTTAATACGATTATTTGACTTAATAATGGTAATCATATCGACACTTCGTGTTCTTTTTATTTCCCAATAGATACTGATATTTCCGAAAATAAAAACAGAAGGAAGGAGGAAATACGAAATGAAGCATCACAAATTCGATGATTAAAATAAAACACTAAAAATAATCAACAAAAATTAAATAGAGAAAAGAAAAACAATCTTAAATATAATCCTATTAATTCGCATTTTGATTATATGTATCCTATGTACACTAAAGATGAAAGTAAAATGAAAACATTCAGTAAATAAACAATAAATAACATGTAAATAAATACTTAAATAAAAAATAAAGAGAGAAATAGAGAGAGAAAAAAAAACAAACAAACGAAAACAAAACAAAACAAAAAACAGAGTATGCAATTATCATATAATTAACGACAAACAGCTAAGCACAGGCAAAGTTTAAAAAGGAAAATGATAACATGATAAGGGTAAGGAGGAAAAAAAAGGAATATTTTACGGTAAAGGTACATTAATTTGCACGTATGAAACGGGAAAGTAACCGGTACGACCGTTCAAGTAGCCTTCGAACCAATTATCGTCGACTCGATTCATTAGTGTGATTACGTCTCCTTCCTGAAAACGAAAAAAAAAAAAAAAAAAACAGAAATCCGTGTAATTACAAGTTAGAAATATTTCCATTCGATCAACTTGGTTAAAAACATCACGCATACCTTGAAACCTAATTCGGTAGGATTTTCAGGATCGAAATCATACAAGGCAGTACAACACGGGTGTTGTTTCGTTTGAGAAGTTGGTTGTTGCTGGGGCTGATGAATAGGAGTCCTGGCTGGTGAATTTCGCATCGGCGACGATATCGGAGATACTGCCAAACAAATCATCAAGTCAATATCGTCTCGCTCGTTACACAAATACCAATACCCGCAAACAAAAAAACAAAAACGCTCTATCTAACAATGAATTAATGGGAGATGAAATAATGTACAAGTTCATGAATTCATGCATTACCATGCTTGTTAATACGCGTAAAAAAATAAACCTGAAAATGTCGTTTTAGCCAAAGAATAAATACATGGTAGAAAAAAAATAAAATAACCACCATCCACAAAATAATTTATGCGTGTCATTAATACTAGCATCAAGCACGCGAGCGTTTTCCGGCACTTCGGCCAACTATATTTGCCGCGCTAGGCACGCGAAAGCTGTTCCAAAATGCGTTAAAATCACACACTACAACTACACACGTAGGTACGCAGAGAATACACACCGTTGCTGGATCTCGCTTGGTTGGCGCTATTAAGATCCAACTGGTGCGGTTTATCCGAATGAACAGGCGATGGACCGTGTGAAGTTCCTACATTCATAGGAAATTATTACACAATTATCGCTTTGTTGAGTTTACACGGCGAGTTATTTCTCGCTGATTAATATTATAAGGGTCGAGTGCCCGAAAAATCACTCGGCGTAATTTTTTATTCGCATTAAAAATCGATTAGTAATGCGATTGAATTCTTCTGTTATGAAATCAACGTTTTAAATAACTATGGCGAAATATACGATTAATTTAAAATCTGTTATATTAAGCTCCAACATGAAATTAATAAAATCGATTTAATACGCAATATTATTTGGAAAAAAAATTAGAAAATATATGTATACGCAGGGTATTTTACCTCGACAGCGGTTCCTTAATGTCACATACGTATAGTGATACTCATGAGACACTCATACAAGATTATGGGTTCAAAAATCGTGAAAATCATCAATTCAAATTTGGATACAAAATCGCTTGAAAATAGAGCAACTGATGGTAACAGTGTTGCTTTTTGCAAGTTTATTTGAAATTACAATATAAAAAGTAAAATCATTCCAAGTAAATGTTTATAAAAATAATAGCTCATATATGATGGTTCATCTACCCTTCTTGCTCATGGGGTTCACATACAACTGAAACATATTTCTACTTTACATTGACAATTTTTATTTTATCACCGTTTACGAAAAATTCTACAAAATGCAATGAAGAATTACTAACAAAAAAAACCCTAGTGTAAATAAATAGAACAAATTTAAAAAAAGAAAAAAATGATGGGAAAAACTGATAATTTTTTAATATTTTCGGCACATACATCCAACAATACAGCAACCATTAATCCTATGTTTTATAATCATATTTTCCATTGATTTCCACTCTTATTCTCCACTCTTTCATCCGTGTCATACTACCTAGACACCTAGCACTCGAGTATTATTGAAAAATCTTTGCTTAGCAAATTCCTCATTTTACTCCGGCCAAGGAGCATCCACTCCAAGTATGAGAGAGGAAATGGAGTGGCGATCTAAACAAATTTTTAGCTGAGTTTTTGATTTCACAACGATAGCTATTACAGCCTACCTAATTTGGGAAGGGTGTTAGGGAAGAGTGGCGTCTTCAAATGTTTGTGTTTCAGATCATTTGTAATCATCTGGCAAATGTTCAACTTTTTGGTACGATATATTATTTTTCCCCACACGTAGCGCCGGAGGATATTCATGAAATTCGCTCAAAACATGACGAGAAACTATTTTTGGAAATGCGAAAAATTGAATTTTTTGTTTTTTCGATAAAATTCAAAATGGCGGATCACTCAAATTTTGAAGATGGTTGGAGACGGGGCCAATGGCTCAAATTTTTTGTTTTTATTTTTATATGGAAAAGTTGGTCACGGACATCAACATATCATAATTTTAGCTTTCCAAGCGCATTTGGAAGAGAGTTAGAGCAGAAAATGGTTTTTTGAGAAACTTCAAAGTAATGAAATTTCTCGAATCTTCCATATCTCCTCACCAAATCAATCTAGAAAGGTCAAACTTCGTATGTGAGGTTAGTTGGTGACCAGAACATGACATCTTGAATTTGGGTCAAAACTGATACAAAATGACGGATAATCAAAATTTGAGTAGAGCTTGAGGAGCCTCAAATTTGTGAGAATGTAATTAATAATAACTCATACGATTATTGGGGATAAGAAGTATACTGCATACCAAATTCACCTTCACAAATGATACTGGACGGGAGAAAGAGGGGTATGAAAGGGTTAACAATGTTATTTGTAAATCTAAACAAGCCCCAGTTAAAAACTCAGCCTTAGTAATAAGGCAAGGCTGCTTACGTATTTAATTTCAAGAACAGAATGAATCAAATAGTACAAAACAAATATCAATTTTTTCAGCTACTATAGCCTACCTAATTTGGAAGGAAAAGCCGGGGGAGGAGGGCATTTCATATTTTAGCGTTTCAGGTGATTATGTTAGAAATTCAATCAATTTTAAAATTTATTGAAAGAATAGCTCGTGAATGAATCACATCTATTGAAGTTAAAATTAGTTGGACAGGGAAATAAAATGAAATAAAATTATACTATTAGCGATTTCAATTAAATTAAAGTTGATCTCTCTTACTTCTTCATTAAATCGAGCTGAAAGGGTCAAACTTCGTGTGTGGAGTTACACAGAGACCAGAATATGACCACGTGAATTTCGGTCAAAATCGATTTAAAATGGCGGATAGACAAAATCTAAGGAAAGCTTGAGGTGCTTCAAATAGCTCAGATGTAATGAACGTGTACTCATACAATTTCTAGTAATGAGAAGTATGCTATATGTCAATTTCAGCTACATAAGTGAATATGGAGGGAGCAGGAGAGGTTAATATCCTTAAAATGCGTGAGCGGTGAGAGAGGAACCAAAAATCGAAAATTGTTAAATATGATGTCAGATAATAAAGTGAACCGAACTACGTAAGATATTTCACTTTTACTCCTTGAAGTTAATATGGAATAGAGTTGGAGCGAAAACAGCGTTTAGAAGTTCTGGAGGGGAACGCACAGTAACAAATTTCTTAAATCTTACATATCTTCCCGTCAAATGGACCTAGAAAGGTCAAATTTTATATGTGGAGTTGACTGGGAATTGGAAAATGACCACCTGAATTTGGCTCAAAATCGATCCAAAATGGTGGATCGTCAAAATTTGAGATAAGCTTAGGAAGCCTCAAATCGGTAAAATTTGAAAAATACGCACCTTTCAATTCCTATGAATAAAAAGTAGTACATATTTCAAATTCATTTGGTGTTTTTTTTTTTTGGGGGGGGGGGTGTAATATTACATTTATATGTAAACAAACCCCAATTAAAAACTCAGCTCTAGTAATGCCGTATGGTTGCTCACATTTCTTAAAAAACTTTTTTCATCACTCGTTCCCAACTCCTTCTTCCTCCCCTTCTCACCATTCTTGGTACACTCTACATTTTGACGTAAACAGTATATTTTCATCCACTTTGGATCGTGAAAATAAATAAAATTTGCTTATTACCAGCATAAAAATGTGTTTTTCCAATTTTTATATCACTGCTCCTTCAGTAAGCAGAGTATGAAACCCATCATACATAAGCGTTGCATGAGTACCTCTATACATGTTATAAAGGAGTTTATACTGAAGTGAAACACTTAGTATATACATAAAAAATTATTACCATCTTTTCACCATTATAATTATTTTTTTTAAAGCAAACCTCAATGAAATTAGTAGATGAAAGAAATCACCTCGAAAAAAAATTAAAAAGCTAAGACATAATAAGGGAGAGAGGAAACATTGTTATTTCGAGCTAAGCAAAGAGCAATCCCAAAAAATGGAGGTTGGTGATATTAACGCACTTGAATCAAATCGGTGTTAACTTGTTAGAGACAAATACACCCCATAACGAGACGTCAAAATTAATACCACTTTACCTCTGATGATAGGCACTTTAATAACTTCGTACTGGTGACCGTATACTCCTAATAAAATTCAATACGAGGATTAAAATTTAATGTCTGTAATTTCACTCTACCATCACGTCACAGGCTACATTAATTTCAATACTGAGATCTTGATAACGTGGAAATCTACATAATTTAGATTTTTTCGAGCGTTACGAAGTGAAAAGATTTTATGAGAAATTTAATTTACCAAAAAGTTTTCTTACCTTCACCAAGACCGAGTCTTCGAGATTTTAAATTAGAAAGGAAAATTCTTGACAATAAAAAAAAAAAATCAGAAAAAATACTTCAAAAGTGTGACAATAAATATGCCCATTTTTTCCATTCGTAGAGAAAATATTTTCGAAAAAACGACTTTAAAAAATACTACTCCATTTTGTAACTCGACGAAAAAAAAAAGTTATATAAATTCTGACTAAAAATTTAAATACAAAAAATCGAAATTTCGACGTAAATTTTCCACTTCCATACCAAAGCAAAGGCAAACACCCATTCAACTTGAATTACCCAACGCATCCGTTAGATACTGTATCCAATACCGATAGACCGATACGCATGTACAACAGAGAAGATATTTCTATATCATAGCAAGCATTAACACAGAAATCCCATTAACCGATCGTGCGTTGTGGTAAAAAAAAATATATCATACTAAATTCATCACCTTCGGACCAAGAATTATAATTATGCTGAATCGGAGGAATATTATTACGATTTTGGGGTCCGGGCGCTAGTGCAACATGAAATATACTCGCACCGTTCATATCATCCGATGATATTCCTTCGACGTGCAGATCCGCCAATGTTTTCGGTATAAATTCTCGTTTCGGACGATTCGCCGCTTCGTCTCGTCTGTCAAACATTCGGCCATCAATATTCGTGAAAGTTCCGCTTATTAGTAACTAAAACACCTCTTCACCGTACTCACTTTTCTTGCAAATTTTCAACAGCCAATTTCATTATTTCGGCGCACTGTTGATGGTATTCCAGCAAAGCTTCGGCGAAAGTCGTTAACTGCGAGATTTGCTCGACCTAAGGAAACATATTTTATATTACCAAAACTCGGACGCTCCGATTACCCACTTTATATGCATCCGAACGCGCCCAATACTCACATCGTTTTCCAATAAATTGAACATACCCATCTGCGCTAGATGCAACGATTCGGCGAACTTTTCTTCCGCTTGTCGAACTTCATCATCTGTAACATGAGATCCTTTACGATGTGACCGCCGTATAAGTCAATGCGTGCATGCGGGTACGGGAAACAAAATCGAAATAATAAACCAACCGAATGAAAAGCAAACATAAAAAAAAAAGAACAAACGCAAATAAAAATAATTCTTGTAGCGAGGAGATTACGACATAACGTCAACAATAATAAATAATAAAATAAAAATTACGATAAAATGAAAAAACAAAACAAAATATAAATCCATTCGATACTACAATGGTAAAAAGCTTAGGCAAAATATAATGCAACTTATTACGAACGTAACGTGAGATGCGAAGCGTGAACGTCAAATAGTAAATTCTATTTACGAATATCGACAATTGAAAATTTTCAATCAATAATATACATTTTTTTTTTTTGCAATTTATTAGTTAAGTTTCATATGAAAAAGTAATAAGCTATGTCAATAATTTAATAATGATTTTAAATTAATTTTAACCAGTTTTATAGAACTAGTTTCACTATCATCATTATTACTTTCAATTCTATTGTTTGAAAAAAAAATGAACCTCTAATTTAAATTTATTTCTTAAATTATTTTCCAACCCTTTTCGAACCATATAGGAGCAAAGAATAACTCGATAAATATTTCAAAGCCTCTACCAGTGTTTAATGTTTCTCGAAAAAAAAAGTGTAAGCAGCCATGCTACATCACCGGAGCTGAGTTTTTATTTGGGGCTTGTTCAGGTATCTTCCCATGCAATAATAAATGAACACATGTTTTTCAAAATATAAGTACTTCAGGCTCATCAAATTATCCTCGAATCTTTACAATCAGCCATCTTGGATCCATTTTGACCCAAATTTAAGAGGTCATATTTTGGTCATCAACTAACCCTACATACAAAATTTGACCTTTCTAAATTGATTCGGTGAGAAGATATGGAAGATTCAAGAAATTTCATGACTCGAAACTTCCTCAAAAAGCCATTTTTTGCTCTAACTCCCCTCAAAATATACTTAGGAGGCTGAAATTTGGATATTTTGGTATCCGTGAAACACTTTTTCATATGAGATCGAAAACAAAAAATTTGACCTATTTGCCTCCTCTACACGATTACTCGAAATCTGAGTGATCCGCCATTTTGAGGTGTATCGAAAAAACAAAACAGCATCTTTTTTGCACTTCCGAGAAGAGTCTCTCACCATATTTCGAACGAATTTCATTAATACCCGCCGACGCTACGCGTGACAGAAAAAAAATATATATATATACCAAACAACTGGGCATTTGGCAGATGATTACGAATGGTTTGAAACGCAAAGATTTGAAGTCCCCCCTCTCCCCTGGCCTAAATCCAGTAGGCTGTAATAGCCATGGTTTTTAATGAAAATTCAGTTCATAAAAAATAATATGTGTATATGTGATAGCGTGTTAAAAAATCATATCTTCAAAATTAATGAAGGACAATATTGAACTTTCAATTTATATTGAAAATATCACATTTTCACGCATTTCTTCAAAACTGAAATCGTTGCAACAAACAGAAAAGTTGGGTAAAAATTTAAAAAATTCCGCTTATTTTCAATGAAAATTCCATATATTATGGCGCGTTCAATTTCGCAAGCATGTAAAAACTTTACATCATGTTTTCTATTTTTATTCTCTAATAATTAATATTCATTTTCAGGAACAAAGATTCCAAAAATACGAATTTTTCTTGGCAATTACATACGCCAGTATAAATAAATTAAAAAAAAAATATATCTAGAAAAAAAAAACTATGTAGGCAATCTGATTAGACCTTTATGTACTTCTCCATTTCCACTGTGTATCCCTATTTTTATTTATAGTTCTTTTGTTATTTAAAATAATATGGAATAATCCGATGAAATTTCTTTTATCGAATTTTAAGGTCATGGCGCAAGTGTATCGCTGCGATGACGTCATCAAAAATATTCAACAATCTCTGGAATTTTCCGTCTAGCAGCGGAACGTATGTATTTATGTTTTTGAAGACGAGAATGAAAAAATTCATATTACAATGATTTTTCCATTTTTCAAAATTTAAGAGAGCACTCGAGCTCGTTTTATGGGCTGCAGAAATTTGAAATAAAAAAAAATGATATTTTTGAAAAACTGTTTATATCTTAATATTCCTACTAGGTATCAGTAAGCATGTTAAAAAAATATATATTCTTGAAAGAATTTTTCGTGGGGCTGGGGCCAGAGCAGAAAAGCCTCTTTTTGAGTACGCCAGTGATGTTTCGTAAAGCTTTTTGTGAGGTAAAAATCCAGCATATTTTCTCTCTCGAGTCCGACGCAGCCTAAATGAAGTCCATACCGTACACGCTACCAATAAATTACACATTAATCGTTCATTTTTGAAAATAACCAAAATTGTTGCTTTTGGGAAATAATTTAAAAACGGTTTAGACCAATCGAATTTTGGAAAAACTGGTATCTAAAATTTTTTCATTTTTTTAGAGTCAATATATGACTATGGAACGTAAAAAAAATATCAACAATCTGAAAAATGTTTTTCGAAAAATTTTTAATTCATACTTTTAATTTTATTTAATTTTAATTATATTTTTATACACCTAACATTCTTTGAAATATTGATTTTTCGATTACGATTTGAACGATTAAATGCAAGACTGATTATATTTTTAAATCTTGAATTCATTTTTTTTAAGGCGGGGGGGGGGGGGTTTAAAATTTAGCGGTTTAGGTACCTCGACACAAACTTCTTGAAAAAAAAATTCATTCTACCCTATTCCACACCCCACCACTACTCCAGGTCTCCAAACAATTTCATACAAAACCAAGTTTCAAAATTTCCATCCATTAATACTATTGCCGAATATTCCGTGATTTTCATGCTCACGCTTCGGCTGTTCTACTTGAATAAAAATGCACTACACATACAAAAACATCAACTACTCCAACAGCATCACCTACCTTTAGCTTGTCGTCTTCGTTTACAATCGAAATCCAACCGTCTACCTTGTAATTTTTTCCTATGATGCTAGACGAAGCAAAAAACCCAACATAGACGAATTAATAAAATCCCTAATAACATTCTCATACAAGTGCTAATAAATAGCGCAGACCCGACGCGACGTCGCGCCGTATCGCTTTTTAATTCAATTTCCAGCTTCAATAAGCTCTCGTCGTTCGAAAAAAAAAATCGATCAACCGAGAAAATATTATGGTATTTAAAGTGCTCGAATGAAAATCGAGATGCGATCATTTCGTCCAACTGGCCGATAAAATTTACTACTAATCCGATAAATTCATGAACCGGGTCATAATGGTGTTTCGGTATTCGGACGAATAATTTGAACATTTTCGCAGTATTATTGAATTTTAAAACCACATTAAAGGGTAATTTTTCCCTTCTAAAATGGTTAAATCGCGCCCATTCTAACGGGCTGTAAAAACCGCACAATGTAAAGCTCTCGATGCCTTTTTTAATACCATTAATGGAGTGCGGATTCGACGAAAATACAATGCAAAAAAAAAAAAACTTAATAAAAAATTCAACGTACCATAACTTCTTTCAAATCTTTCATTTGTAAATGATGCAACGGCTCTAAAAAATTTTGTTTAGCGTTATCGTCCAAAGCGTATTTAACGTCCGCCATTTGTTTGAGAGATTCGCCGAATTCTAGTAACGCTTGACCTATCGAAAAAAAAAATTCAATACGTTTTATCATCTGCCAATGATTATTAATTCTTCATCGATGATGAATTCGATTTACACTTACCGAACATACTATCGTCGCCTAATTTTTTACCATAATGTAGCAAACAGTCACCCAATAAGCCTTCGGGTTGAGGATACGTGGATGCTTTAGCTTGACCGCTCAGCTTCGAGATACCTTTGACGGCTGCCATTTTAGCTCGAGCTGTCGGATTCGGTTGCAGAAATTCTTTGGTTTTCAGTTGCAACTCCTCCACCAGCTCATTAGTAACGTCCGTTTTCTGTAATTGCGAATGTTGTAAGAGACGATCGTATTTTACGCTTAGATTACGTAATTTCAGCAGAAAATTCAAATTAATCGTATTCGACGACATTATTCCTTCTCGCGCAAACCTTATTTCTGACTGATTCGCCAACTCTACGTAGCCACTGGTACAGTACAAAGTTACCCACCCCGAAGTACATCCAACAACACAATACCAGTCTATTCAATCGAACTTTCTATTGTTGAGTAATCGTATTCTACGTCGTCTACGATTCCGATCATTTCTCAACTACTAATTTTACATTGTTTTCGAGCTTATTGTAAACTGGCCGGCTGGAGTGTTTAATCTGCTAATAAGGTACACCTGTTCGAGATTTCGACCGAATGGTATCGCTATCGAAGCAAACTCAGATATTTTAAAGCCTCTGTAATGTTTACGTACCCATGTACATATAGACTATAGAGCGAAAACAAAAATGATCATTTCGCATTATAGAAGATATTTCCATCGAAAATGCTTACAATTAATAAAAGATTGGGAATTAATTTACCACTTATTCCTCATCTGTATCGCAAGATACGTGACAAGGAAATGCATAGAAATAACTCGTTATGAAATACTACACGTACATGTGGTACTGGCGGAATAAGCATAGTAAATGCCTTGGAACGATGTAGGGCCAATACTGGGATGGTAGGTGGATAAAAATTTTCTTGCCCACACAAACTGATCGATTTGAATAATTTTTTTTCGCTATATTGTATGTAGATCCATAGAAGAGGAATTCCAGAAAAAATCTCACACCCGTCCACCCCCAACTTCAGCCCAAAATGACCTTTCACAACTTTATTTAATTTTTTCAACTATGATAATGGTCTCCAACAGTTCAAGATGATTTGTTTGAGTTTTCATGGTAAATAGATAGTTTTTAATTAATCAGCTTTGCAGCTGAGGCGCTATTGCTTCATAAATCAATAAAAACTTATAGCTTAATTGCATCGCATATTAAGTAGTCATAATCGAGATTTACACTGATGCCAATGTGATTCAACTTCACATTCATGTTTTTAAGAGGTTTAATATTTGGTGAAGAGATATGGAAGATTCATGAAATTTCCTGCAGCAATTTCCCCTCCAAAGCACTTGGGAAGCTGAAATCAAGGAAGGTTAGTCACTAGGACTCATTTTGTCATATGACGCTACAATAAAAAATTTTCGACATCTCTTGTACCCCCACCACATTTTGAGATCGATAACCACTTCTGTAGCATTGGTAAGAAGAGTCTTCCACCAAGTTTTGAGAAAATTTCATGCGCGAAAGAAAAAATATATACACACCAAAAAGTTGGGCATTTGCCAGATGATTACAAATGGTCTTAAACGCAAAGATTTGAAGACCCCCACTCCCCCGACATCCTTTTAAAATTAAGTAGGCTGGAATAGTGTGATAGCTATGGTTTTCAAGTTGAAAACTCAGCTAAAACCTATTTTCGTGCCATGAAAATTGAAATAAACAAGGTTAAAAACCGTTTCAGGTTCAATTGGTTGTTGTAGTTGTGGTACGTGAAAGTTAAGTTTTAGGTTGTGGTACTTGTGGTTTTTGAATTGGTTTTTAATTGAAGGTCCGAAATGGTTTTAAGTGGTTTTGAAATTCCAATTCCTTTCTTTTTTTTGGTTATGGTTTTGAAAAGGTTTTGAAAATTTTTTTAATATAACATGTTATGGTTTTCGGTTATATTTTCTAATTTGTGATGGTCTCCTTGAAAATACGCAAAACTAGTTTTTTTTTTTTTCGATAAATTTCAAAATGGCGGATCACTCAAATTTTGAGGGGGGCTGGAGAAGGGGCAAATAGCTCAAATTTTTCGTTTTTGATTTCATATGAAAGAGTGAGTCACGGATACTAACATATCCAAATTTCAGCTTCCTAAGTGCATATTGAGAGGAGTTAGATCAAAAAACGGCTTTTTGAGGAAGTTTTGAGTCATGAAATTTCTTGAATCTTCCATATCTCCCCTCCAAATCAAGTTAAAGAGGTCAAATTTTGTGTGTGAGGTTAGTTGGTGACCACAATATGACCTCTTGAATTTGGATCAAAATGGATCAAAATGGCGGATTATCAAAATTTTGAGTAGAGCTTGAGGAGCCTCAAGTTGGTAAAAATGTAATTAATATGAATTCATATGGTTATTGGGGATAAGTTGTATACTATATCCCGAATTCACTTCCATACATGATGTTGGAGGGGGGAAGGCGGGGAAATAGTGGTGGGGGTACAGGAAGGGTCGAAAATTTTTTACTGCTGTGTCATATGATGAAATGAGCCCAAGTGACAAACGTATTTTGATTTTAGTTTCCTCAGTGATTTTGGAGGGGAGTTAGAGCAAAAAACGGCTTTTGGAGGGGAAATTGCTGCAGGAAATTTCATGAATCTTCCATATCTCATCACCAAATCGGCCTAGAATGGTCAAACTTTATGCGTAGGATTAGTTTGTGACCAGAATATAACCACGGCGGATTATCAAGATTTGAAGATAATTTGAGGACCCTCAAATAGTTATAATTTGAGAAATATGTGTTCACATGATTATTTCATGGCAAGAAATACTACATTTGTGCCAAATTCAACTTCTTAAGCGTTTTTGGAAAGGATAGGGTAGGGGTTTTCAGACTTGGTATTGGGTGTGGCCTGTAGTCATGAACGGTTAAGCAAGGTTATTAGTAAATCAAAACAAGCTCCAATTAAAAACTCAGCTCCAGTAATGCGGCATGGCTGCTTACATTTTTTTTCATCTTTTCACTTTTCCACGGGAGTTCCTCTCTCATTGGGATTAATATCAAAATCTAGCGCTGGAAACTAATCGAGGACATCATATAAAATTTCTGTGTACGTAGATGTTATTATTTTACTGTTCGAAGACCAGAAAAAAATTCCAACCATTAATTTTTTCGCAACATTTGTATTCCTGAAAACTACTTAATAAATCGACATTATGTAATAATACATTACGAGTTTGATTTTAAAATTGAAATATGAGTTATCTAAATTTCATTTTTCAAACGTTCAAAAACATACTAAATCTTAGAAAGCCAGAAAGATAAAACTTGATGTTGAATGGTATTAATTTTTTGACTTTCGAAGAACTAAAATCAAGCCCAGTTTACACTGAAAAATCGACAGCTAAATCCTTTAATCATTGGTTTACAAGAATACATGACATATTGGATTTTTCTTTTCACCTCTTGGTCTTCGTTGCTACTGTCAAATTCTATACAGCCAGAAATGTCACAAACGAAGTTCTTTATAATACATAGCTCTTGGGTTTGTATCTTCCTTGTCTAGATGGATAGAGGTATTCGGTATCTCAATGAAGTCTGACCTAACAGTTACATTCAACCGAGTTTTTTTTCACTATATCTTGACCATAACATTTGATAATTGACACCTACCAAATTCAATTCAAATCATTTAACCTACCAACGTCCCACACCAATGTTATAATTTCGGTCAAACTTTCAACACGCACATCACAGACGTTTTCCTTTGTCGCCTATATGGACGAATTAACTGGTATTACTTGGACTCCAAACGAGGATTTATAGGTCG
The DNA here is from genome assembly GCA_009761765.1 of Phenacoccus solenopsis. Taxonomy (NCBI): domain Eukaryota; kingdom Metazoa; phylum Arthropoda; class Insecta; order Hemiptera; family Pseudococcidae; genus Phenacoccus; species Phenacoccus solenopsis. The sequence goes on from CM019752.1 coordinate 11,440,891, forward strand.
TCACTCGTAGCCAAAAGTTAACGCCCTTTACAATACTCGTTACCCTTACGCTACGATGACATTTCGTCGTTTATTTAAATCGACCAATGAAATTTAAATCCGATATAAATTCTCAATACGGCGCTTCTTCGACCCTGTAGACTACGCCATAGTATTTATTAGACACGTTTTGAAATCGTATTCGAACCCTTGTGCGAGTTAAGAAATTGAAACGTTATTTTATAAGTACGAGAGATCCCAAAATAACTATTTATATTCGATCTACGTATTACCGAAAGAGAGAAAAAACGTGCTGGTTTGTATTCGGAATTACAAATTTGTTCGACCACTTTCACGAATACCGCCTTTCTTTCTGCCATCTTTTTTCTGGCGAGAAATACACGATAAGCATGGATTTTTTGAATTCAATTTAATTCAGTTTTCTTTTCATCAATTCCACAATTTTTTAGCCGAGTTTTTAATAAAAACCATAGCTATTATAACCTACCTGATTTGGGAAGGGGATCGGGGGGGGGTAGGTTCTTTTAATCTCTGTGTTTCAGACCATTTGTAATCATCTAGCAAATGCCCAACTTTTTGGTATACATATTAGGGGGAGGGGAGTGAAAAAAAAAGTATCTTGGACTTTGATTGAATTCGGTGAAGGGTTAACTTCCATTGGGAGACCTCCAAAAAAATTTTGAGCGCTCTAAGAGAAAGGGGAGGGGAGCAGCGAATTTCCTTTTGAAAAAAAACACTGATTTTTATACGTTTCAGCCAGTCAAAATGATGTAAGAAATTCTTTTAAGCACTTAAAAGAAACAATTTGAGTATCTGCATCTTCCTGGGCCATCGTCATCTTTCTTGGATCGAAACTGAGACTGCTACCAGGAGGTTGAAAAGTTGTAGATCGTGATATTTCAATATTACAAAAATTTCGGCGACACTGCATCAATTATTTTTTGGCTCGGTAATTTGACCAATTTTTTTTTCAACCTCTACAAATGTATTGGGAAAAAAATTGAAAATTCTCTGTACCAGTGCAACCAGGGGTAGATCAGAATATTCTAATACGGTAAAATTTTCACTGACTTCGAATGATATATTTTCGTTCTGGATACTTCCCGAAGAATTTTATTCTTACTCGCTAGAAATAAATTATGTAGGAATTTTTGAAAATTTTTCGATACCAGTGCAGTCAGCAGCTGATCGCCTGAACAAGCCTCAATTAGAAACTCTTCGACCATATACTATGGACAGCTAATGTTCGTACAGAAACGAACACAAAAGTGAAGCAAACAATAACAACATCATAGATGAGCTCGCGCATGCGTAGTGATATTTCAGAAATGAAAATGACAATTTTCAATGATAAGAATGTTAAATCAACATCAACTACTGATTTAATTTCATTAATACTACTCAATAATTAAAATTACGTTAAAGAAAGTATATTAATAATTATTTCAGTGAATCATAACTGTATAAGTTGATAAGAAAACTGAAACTACGCATGCGTCAGCGCATCTAACTACTGTTGTTGTTGATTCAATTTCTACCATTTGAATTAGCAGTCCATAGTATATGGTCGAAGTAGAAACTCAGCTCCAGTAATGCGGCATAGCTGTTTAGGTTTTTTTCATAACTGGCGTGAGTATATTTACAAAACCAAGTTGAAAAATAAATAAAAAATTAAAAACTCCACGAATTATTCGACTGTAAATTTCCAAATCCTTCTATTTACCTTCAGTCGTTCACCATTTACGATTTCAAAATATCAAGTACGTACTATGTATCTCACTACCTACTACATAACCGTATACCAAAACCGATAATCGTGTTAAAAATCACTCGCCTCGTCGAACTCCAAACCTCAATTAGGCTGTACCAACGACTACGGAAAATCGTGATCGCGAAAATTCCCCTAAGAAAAAATTATTCACTAAAAACCAGCAGCCGTACGTCTCGAAACGTACGCATACTGTATACCAGCGGCGTCTACAAAATTACGTGGAAATTGATTAAGCGACGTATTTATTCGACGCACGTAATTTCGCCCTAATAAAGTTGAACATTACCAGCGTAGTACTCACCCGTTCCATATCCACGAAATCTACGTCCAATTTAGTGCCCTCAGCTCCGCCCATTTTTTCGGTCATGTACTGAAAAAAAAAATGGGGAAAATTTAAAAAAATAATTTCGCTAAACTTAAGCTAAACATGATTTATTTATAAGTAAATTAAAAATATTTTCATCCTATAAATTATACTTATCAGAATTTACTAATTCGCTAATTATATTCATTCATCAGTCATACTTACGTAGTCGCCTTACTGTGGATTGAAAAGTGCTTTAGAAAAGGAACTTTTTCAGTTCCAAGAATGCTGGCAAGTAATGTACCAAAAATAAGAAAAATAAGCTCAAGGAAGCCCTAAGTTAAATATGATCTGTCTTCAGCTCCAAGCGTGTTTGATAATGGGTCCGGTGAATGGGAAGGGGGAGGGGTGGGTTTAAAAGAGTTAGCACTTGATTTCGTAGATATTCTTTGGCGATGATGAGAACGTTGATTTTTTTCTTTATAAAGGTGTTATCAATGATGAAAATTATGTTATGCCTCAAGCTCACCAATGGTGATCAATAAGGTACCACTTCCTATGAGAGATATGAACTGAACTTCATTAACAGTAATACATGATAGGAAGATTTCGTTTTTTGGAAAATTTATCGAAAGTACCATTTCATAGCGATTCGCGAATCGTGATCAATATTTTATCTATGATCGTGATTAAGTACTTAGTTTTCCGATGAAAGTATTCTCGTGTCGAATAGTCTACGTTTCCATTTTGTATTTAAGATAGATTATTCCTTGAGCAATTCAGTTTCCTCGTTATCATACAATAAAGAAGTTGGTAAAAATTCGAGTTATACCTCACACTAATGCGGCGTAGAGATATAAAATCAATAGAAAATAAAAATTATTTATCATATCCTCGAATTGGAAAAATTCTCGTTTTCTATATCTGAAATGTCGGCTCATATTTATAATACTGTTGCGACGCTCAATTGCAATAATTTTATTCGAGCGAAACGAATAGTACACGAAACATTATTTGACCACTATATAGTACCAGTAAACGATGTACGTTTACCTGCAACCATCCAAGATGCCTCGAATACAACAACCAGGTACCGTTGTTTGCCATACAAATTTGTTTTGGATGCACTCATGTGTGTTGCCGATGATATGTACCACTTCACTCTGGTGAACCTAGAGACCGAGGATGTACTCGCAATAACGTTTTCTGATTCCGATGTTGAAGCGTTTATCACACATACGAGAGAAAATGTAGTAAGAAGAGAAGAAAAGTACGATGATATGCATTCGCGTATAAAAAACTTTGTAAAAGGGAAGAAGATGGGTTCGAGGACCACCACGCCAATACCTGAACCTCTCGAAATTCCCGAATTTCCAGATTGGTGGCCGATTTACAATATCTTACATCCACCGGTGCCAGTAACACAGCAACAACATAACCCCTAATGGGCGAGCTGTTGAGAAGTTTGAAATGCACACTTCAGTATGTTAACTATAATTTTTTACTCTCGGTTTTGTTTTTATACGAATACTTATCGTTAAAAAATTGTACGCTCCGCGTTATCTTTTTCGCTTTCGTTGTTTTGATAATAAAGTTAGGCATAAATAAAAAAAAAAAAAAAAAAAAAAAAATGAAAAATATTTAACGAAATAATAAATGAATGATATTTATAAAATTAACGATTTTATTAATCACGACAAATTATACGTAGATAGTCTCGAAATACGAAAGTACGAAATCGATATAGAACTCGCGAATCACAAGAAACTTTGAAAAATGTAACCCACCTTAAATATAAAAGTAAATAGATGAGTAAAAAAAATTGCAAAAATAAGATGATAGAAAAATTTTTTTATTTGACTGTTCTCCTTGAGAAAACTCTGGTAACGCAACTAAAAACACCATTTTTAGAGATGATGAAAATAATCAAACATGTACATCAATGAGCCAACCAAACTCCTATTTTCAAAACTGAACGAGCTAGGGAATTAGAAATTACGAAAAAACAACTAATTCGCGGAAATGATTGAATCTCTCATTAGTAATAAAAGTAAGCCGAGGTAAAATTGCCCGCATCTTCAATATTACCGGAGTTACTACAGTTTTCGAATTTCACCTCCTTACTCTTAACGCCTATAATAAAAAAAATAAACAACTTTTTCACAGCAAACTTTTTATTGCTGATTAGAGATTCAATAAGTTCCATAAGTTAGTTTTTCCAATTTCCTCGATTTTCAACTCGTATTTTCTCGCTTTTTCTAACATGCCTAGTTCCTTCAATTTTGAAAATAGGCAATATGTTCACTCGACTTCCTTTCAAAGTATTACTCGATTATGTCCTAGTTTGAAGTTCTGTCAACCTCTCTTTAAACACCCTGTACATGACTTTGGTATGGGCCTCAAAAGAGCGAAAAATTTTTTTGAAAAAGCTTTTCGCCAATTATCTCAGCTGATATGAGATGTACAGAAAAAATGAACAGGAACAAAATTAATTTATTTTCAATTTAAAACCAAAACAGTTCTATTCATTTTTTGCATAAAATGCTTCCAAAGGTCAAAAAAGTCATTAAATAAATTTTTGAAAAATGTAATCTCAATAGTATGTTCAATTTAATGATGTTTTCCCATTTATCTCGGTTTATATGAAATTTACAGAAAAAATGAACAGGAACAAAATTAATTAATTTTTAATTTTAAACAAAACCCATTCTATTCATTTTTTGTACAAAATGCTTTCCAAGGCTAAAAAGTCGCTAATTAATTTCTCGTTAATAGCATGTACCACTGAATACATTTTTCACATTTATCTCGGTTTATATGAAATTTACAGAAAAAATGAACAGGAAAGAAGTCAATCTATTTTTAATTTTAAACAAAAACCATTCCATTCATTTTTTGCATAAAATGCTTCCAAAGGCCAAAAAAGTCATTAAATAAATTTTTGAAAAAAGTAATCTCAATAGTACATGTTGAATTTAATGAGTTTTTCCTATTTATCATGGTTTATATGAAATTTACAGAAAAAATGAACAGGAACGAAGTCAATCTATTTTTAATTTTAAACAAAAACCATTCCATTCATTTTTTGCATAAAATGCTTCCAAAGGCCAAAAAAGTCATTAAATAAATTTTTGAAAAACGTAATCTCAATAGTACATGTTGAATTTAATGAGTTTTTCCCATTTATCATGGTTTATATGAAATTTACAGAAAAAATGAACAGGAACGAAGTCAACCTATTTTTAATTTTAAACAAAAACCATTCCATTCATTTTTTGCATAAAATGCTTCCAAAGCTGAAAAATTCCCTCATTTATTAATTTTTGAAAAATATATCTAAAATGTTCAATTCCATAAGTTTTTCCCATTAATCTCAGCGTATATGACGTTAACGAAAATATATTCGAATGTAAAATTACTCTGTTCTAAATTTACATAAAAAAAAAGCTCAATTTTTTTAAGCATTATGACGATAAATTGCACCATAAAATCATAACTTCCTCCTACTGATCAAATAAAGGAAATTTTCAACTTCACGGCGCATACGAGAGTTTAACCACCTATGGAAATTTCGGTACAGATGTTATTCAGAGTTATACTCTTGACCAATTTTCCAAATTAAACTAAACCCTTATAGTAATGTTTTGAATATTCGTTTTACGTTTTCATGGCATTTCGTACTTCACTGGTCACCAGAGGTGGGATTGCGGACATTGCATAATTATCATCATAAAGAACACCTCAATCAATGTCCCTAAAACCACAAAAAAAATATTTATGGCACCTAATTTTAATAGCTCAAGAGCCCTCTCTCTCCTTATCGAAAAAAGAATGGACCTACACACATACCATATTTCAACTTCGGGCTTTCGTACGTTACTTTTTTACGCATTACTCATCCATTTTTTGAACCCAAATTAGTATGCCACTGTCCACATAATATATTGTCCATTACTATGATAAATGACAGTATCGCATAAATATTTTTCTAAAGGTAAAAAATTGTATATTTTGGCATAAATTGAAAAAATTCTTCGGATTGTCGAAATTTAGAAAAATTGATTTTTAATGTTATTTGGTGAATTAAAACTAACCTAAGAACGCAAAAAAAAAAAAATGATAAAAATTCAAATTTCTGAAATTGGTAAAAAATTTCAAAATTGAGATTCTGTAAGGTTCCTTGCGTCAAATGTTCGATAATGTTACGAAGGTAGTTTACAGAGAACGAATTTCTTAGAAATTCCTTGGAAAGAAAAATGAATACTTCTTTATCAAAATTCAATAAAACGAACATCGTTTCATAAATGGCACATTGATACCCATTTGATGAGCTTCATTTCAAAAGAACATGAGAACCCGCCGGAAGTGAGAGAACTATTGAATTCCACATTCGCGATTATTTCCGTCATACAAATAAATATTTAAATTTAATCATGGTAGAAAACGAAAAATATCGTAAAATTCGCGTAATTTAGCCATTAATTAATTTCCATTATTGTACTAAATTACTTCGACGCAACGCCATAAAATGTAAATTTAACGACATCGACAACATAATACACCAAACAAACAACCAACAGCACCGGGGGTTGTTAACTTGGCACGTAATAAAATGAAAACTCATCAGATAAAAATTACCCGTTTCAATAAAATCGCTCGTACTTACGTATACGTGTAATAAAAACAGCATACGACAAACGTGCCTCCCAAACAAAACCGTATAGGTATTAGGTATACCAGCGAGTACACCAAAATCATGCATTACAGGATACAGAATGAGGTTTTTATTTTTCTCCAGCAGTCTAAATCGCTTCGCTGCCTTTTGCACCCTTTCGGCTCAAACTTTCATTCTTTTAAATTGTGTACACGAGGCCGACATTAACCATTATCTGATGTTATCCATTCGGTACGTCGTACGCTTTATATCGGTAATAACTTTCGGTCGTGTAAACACATTTTACAGATGCTTTGTCCAATAGAAGGCACTTAGTTTAACGAAAACGTGCGCTTCAAATACGCCTCGAGCACGTATTAATTGATTATAAATGTGAGTCTTAGGGAAGACGTTTTAATATTTTCAAAAGGCATCGTACAACATTCTTTATAAGCCTCGAGTGCTTCGTACCAATGGTGGTAAATTTCCACAAGGTGCGTAACTTTTATATAATATTAGCACTCTAGTCGATATCTTATAACCACTGAAATGATAAAACGCTGACCTCAAACTCGACCTTATCAAACGCCAGCACCTCTTGTATGTAAACAATTGCCCCCCAGAAAGCAGTTTGTATCGATCGACCGACGTATTCTTAAAGGGTAGGAAAAGTCAAAGTCGACTATTTCATTCTTCTATCTCCTTCCTTATTTTTTGCTCTTTGAAACGCGTACTCGTACCTTTTCATGCTTAGCCGGAAATACAATGTGTAGATGCTTTACATTATACTAACACAGGTACATGCATGCACTACGTACACGAAAGAAAATAGAGACAGATACGTCGCGCATTATCGATTTTTCCCATGGGAGCTAAGCACACGTTCCAGTCAGCATGATATAAGGAGAAATCAGCAGTCGCGATTTACCAATTGAAATTTTTTTAACGATCCATGTTCGACAAGAGGTATTGCTCATTACTTTATAATGTAAATTAAGTCGTAACAAGAAGAAGGGACTTGACGGTAGGAAGATAAAATTTTTTTTTTTGATTTCGATTCGAATTTTCATTAAAATTTGAATGGAAGTATTCTCAGACCTCAAAAGTCAATTTTGAGTGAGATATAGCAATTTTAAGTGAGTAAGGTCGAAAAAAAAATTTCAAAATAAAAGGACTAAGGTTTTTTCACTAGGAATTTTTTAGATTTTGTTAAGGAGGGGGGAGAGGTAGGATATAAAATTTTTTGGTTGAATGCATATAGTACAAAGGCGGACATTTCTAAGACTTTTTTATATTACGCATTTTTTTTTATATGTAACATTTTTTTGAAAATTGGGAAACTAGATTCATTTTAATTTTTATTGCAAAAAATTTGAAGTCTTGATTTTTGAAAAAAAAAATGCATGCAGTTCTCAAAAAATGAAATAAAAAATCATACTAATTTTTTGTGATGTCATTCTGCGAAAAATATTAATGCATGTTTTGGAAAACAAAAAATTGAAACATCAAAATTGTGGGAAAAATACGATTTTTGCTTTATGCCCCGTTTCCAGAACAACTATGCAACCCTTGAAAATCTTTTTCAAAAATTTTCATTCAGGAGTGCCTGATCAATGATTTAATGCAAGGATTTTGTAAGAT